>JAVIAB010000091.1:31332808-31625308 GCA_032433765.1 Megaustenia siamemsis
CCCTATGGGCCGGTTACGGCTCGAAAGGTCAATAGATAGAAAAACAAAACTTAACAACAAACATTGATAAAAAACACTCATAACAAACATCAACAACAAACATTGATAACAAACGCTCATAACAAACATTAACAATAAACGTTAACAAACAAACATTGTCAACAAACGTTAACAACAAACATTAACAACAAATATTAAAAACAAACATTAAGAACAAACTTTAACAACGTGAATTAACAACAAATAATAACAAACATTGATAACAAACACTAACAACAAACATTAATAAACAATTGTTAATATCAAACTTTAACAACAAACATTGATAACAAACACTCATAACAAACATTAACAATAAACATTGATAACAAACACTCATAACACACATCAAAAAAAAACTTTGATAACAAACACTCATAACAAACATCAACAACAAACATTGATAACAAACACTCATAACAAACATCAACAACAAACATTGATAACAAACACTCATAACAAACATCAACGACAAACATTGATAACAAACACTCATAACAAACATCAACAACAAACATTGATAGCAAACACTCATAACAAACATTAACAACAAACGTTAACAAACAAACATTGTCAACAAACGTTAACAACAAACATTAACAGCACACATTGACAACAAACATTAACAACAAACGTTAACAAACAAACATTGTCAACAAACGTTAACAACAAACATTAACAGCACACATTGACAACAAACATTGACAACAAAACATTGACAACAAACATTGACATCACAATTCCAAAAGTGCATGTTGACATATCCTCTTATCTTCTACCTTTGTACTTAAAAAGACAAATACCTGTTATGCTATATTCCCAGTTGGCTTCCGCAGTGCGTCCTACCCATCGCCGTCGCCTTTGTCGCATCCTTTTGTCCACTGGTGTTTGGTATATTTCTACAGTTCTAGTTTAGTGATTTTGTCCTTAGTGTCCATTCAATCAACGTAAAGAAGACAGAAGTAATGACGATATCAAGAGAAACACCCAAACACTAACATTACTAACGATAGATGGCAATACCCTAAAACAAGTGAAGGAAGTGACAATCTTAGGCAGCACCATGACATGTAACAGATTCCAAGCAACAGAAATAGACTCAAGTTGTAACAAAGCTTGTCAAGTAGTTAAGGGACAGATCTCACCACTACTAACAAAGAAATAACGTTAGAAGTGAAGCGAGCTATTTATAAGACTACCTTTACCCCAACGGTGTGCAACCAGTGTTAGCTTACACTCAAGAACTATTAGAAAAATAACAGCCACAAAAATTACATGTGTCAGATGCATGACAGGAAACAGCTAGAGAGATAAGGTCAGAAATGGAAGGGTTAGTAAAAGACTAGGAACGGAACTAAATATCGAATACATAAAGTGACAACAGATCAAGTGGTTCTGACATATGATAAGACATAAGGAACTAAATCTAATATGAGTTATCAACAAACGGTACGAGAACACAAGGCGAAGAAGCCGATCCAGAAAGAGGTGGATAAACAGAATACTAGAAACACTGGGAGGTATAACAACTGAAGAGGTCAATAGATGAGCAGGAAGCAGCGAACCATATCTCCTCTCGACGTCGAAAGTCAAATGAGGAAGGAAAGAAAGAAAATGTCCATTCATTTATTTTGCGAAAGTATACATTGGTTAAAGGTTGTGTCTCATGACTGTTAATTGTTTTTGTCTCCATGGTTCACAGCTATATAACAGAACCGATTTAAGAGTAAAGTTTAGATTTTCTAATTTTGATTTTGACAAAATTTCTTTTGATTTAAATGTATTTCCTAGTGCAATGAAAACACCTCTTGTTTTTCGTATCTTTATTCTAATATGGTTCTCTTTTCTTCCTTCTTTGTTTATATTACTACCCTGATACTCTAGCATATTATGGCTGCTATGACTCAGGTAAAGATCAAGTACTAGATTTGAACCGGCGTCTTAGCACACGACTTTCACCAATATGCGCTCGGCCGCCTATCCAGAAGTGTTCAGCGACTTCTGGATAGTGTCGCTTCAAGCATCGAAACTCACGATGCGAGGCGGCATTCCTCACCTTCCCAGAGTACTACCCTAGTACCCATTTCTGCCAGCGGCTGGTTCGACCGTGAGGTTAATTTTTTATTTTCAACGACAAGTCCAACTCACACTGCATCCAGCGGGAATCGAACACGGGTTGTCCGAACGTCGGTAGCCCAGTTGGGTGGTTTTCGTAACTAGGCTACCGAGGCCCCCAAATGTGAGGTATTTCACCTAGCAAAAAATAGAAGTAAAGAGCCCTGTCACGCAAAGTGGCATATAGGGAATATGGTGTTAGTGACCATAAATTTTACAAACCTTCGGCACATGATTTTCGGAGTAATGTGGCCGGTAGTACGCCCGTGCCACTTTACTTTCCCAGAAAAATTCGGTACCAACTGAAGGCTGAACCCGGACCCGTCGGTTGGGATCGAACCCTAACCCTTGTCCTTTGTAATCCAGTTCACTAACCACTGAGCTATTGCGACTCCCATTTCACCTAGTGTTATTTTGTTATTGCCAACTGCATTAATTCTCATAATTTTGGTCTTCTCTCTTATTTATTTTCAGTCCTAGCTGTTGTGGTGGACCTAGCATTTGTAAGAAATTGTGAGAAATGTCTTCTTGACTTCCTGCTTCAGACGAAACCCAAAATTAAAATATCACAAATAATTTCTGTCATAGAAAATATGAAAGTATCTATCAAAGTTAATATAAATAAATGGTTGCTACAATGAAAGTAAAAATAATCTATAATCATTTTAGCAGAAATAGAGAGATTAAAGGGGGATATAATACTGCTCGAACAATAGAAATGACATGTTATGGTTACGAAAAAGTAAACAATAACTTAGTGACAGGACTTACACACAAAGTATAACAAATGTACCTAAGGTTAACAGGGAGCCACGAAAGCTCAGTGCTTAGTGCACTGGACTACAAAGGACCTTAAGAGGTAGGGTTCAATCCCAACCGACGGCTTCCGGGTTTACCCAGCCTTAAATGGGTACCGGATTGTTTTTCTGGGAAAGTAAACATCATATTCTCTATACGCCACTTGGCGTGACGGGGGTACTTGATTACTTTACTCTACCTAAGGTTAACGAAGGTAACCAATAACTTAGTGACAGGACTTTCACACAAATTATAACAAATGTAAACTAAAGTAAACAATAACTTAGTGCAAGGGCTTACACATAAATTATAACTAATGTAACTAAAAAAAAGTAAAAGAAAGTAAAAAAGTAAAAGTAAAAGTCCCGCTTTACTTTCCCAGGAAAAAATCAAGTACCCATTAAAGGCTGGGTGAACCCGGAAGACGTCGGTTGGGATCGGACCCTACCTCTTGTCCTTTGTAGTCCAGTTATCTAACCACTGTGCTATCGCGGCTCCCTAATGTAACTAAGGTAAACAATAACTTAGTGCAAGGGCTTTCATACAATGTATAACAAATGTAACTAATGTGAACTGAGAAAAATAATAACTTAGTGACAGGGCTTACACACAAAGTATAAGAAATGTAACTAAGGTAAACAATAACTTAGTGTCAGAGCTTACACACAAAGTATAACAAATGTAACTAAGGTCAACTATGGTCAACAATAACTTAGTGACATGACTTACACACAAAGTATGGTAAATGTAACTAAGGTCAACAGTAACTTAGTGACAGGACTTACACACAAAGTATGGCAAATGTAACTAAGGTCAACAGTAACTTAGTGACAGGACTTTCACACAAAGTATAGCAAATGTAACTGAACTAAGGTAAACAATAACTTAATAACAGGGCTTACACAAAAAGTATAACAAATGTAACTAAGGACAACAATAACTTAGTGACAGGACTTACACACAAAGTACAACAAATTTACCAAATGTTAACTTAGGTAAACAACAACTTAGTGACAGGATTTACACAAAAAGTATAACAAATGTAACTAAGGTAAACAATAACTTAATGACAGAGCTTACAGACAAAGTATTACTAATGTAACTAATGTAAGCAATAACTTAGTGACAGAGCTTACACATAAAGTATAACTAATGTAACTAAGGTAAACAATAACTTAATGACAAGACTTACACACAAAGTATAACTAATGTAACTAAGGTAAGCAATAGCTTAATGACAAGACTTACACACAAAGTATAACTAATGTAACTAAGGTAAACAATAACTTAATGACAAGACTTACACACAAAGTATAACTAATGTAACTAAGGTAAACAATAACTTAATGACAGAGCTTACACACAAAGTATAACTAATGTAACTAAGGTAAGCAATAACTTAGTGACAGAGCTTACACACAAAGTTTAACTAATGTAACTAAGGTAAACTAAGGTAAACAATAACTTAATGACAGGACTTACAAAGTATAACTAATGTAATTAAAGTAAACTAACGTGAACAATAACTTAGTGACTGGGCTTGCACACAAAGTATAACTAATGTAACTAAGGTAAACAATAACTTAATGACAGAGCTTACACATAAAGTATAACTAATGTAACTAAAGCTAGGTAAATTAAGGTAAACAATAACTTAATGACAGAGCTTACACATAAAGTATAACTAATGTAACTAAGGTAAACAATAACTTAATGACAGAGCTTACACATAAAGTATAACTAATGTAACTAAGGTAAGCAATAACTTAGTGACAGAGCTTACACACAAAGTATAACTAATGTAACTAAGGTAAGCAATAACTTAATGACAGAGCTTACACATAAAGTATAACTAATGTAACTAAGGTAAGCAATAACTTAGTGACAGAGCTTACACACAAAGTATAACTAATGTAACTAAGGTAAACTAAGATAAACAATAACTTAATGACAGGACCTACAAAGTATAACTAATGTAATTAAAGTAAACTAACGTGAACAATAACTTAGTGACTGGGCTTGCACACAAAGTATAACTAATGTAACTAAGGTAAACTAAGGTAAACAATAACTTAGTGACTGGGCTAACACACAAAGTAAAACCAATGTAACAAAGATAAACTAAGGTAAACAATAACTTAGTGACTGGGCTTACACACAAAGTATATCTAATGTAGCTAGGGTAAACTAAGGTAAAAATAAATTAATGACAGGGCCTACACACAAAGTATAACTAATGTAACTAAGGTAAACAATAACTTAATGAGAGAGCTTACACACAAATTATAACTAATCTAACTAAGGTAAACTAGGGTAAATTAAGGTAAAATTAAATTAGTGACAGGGCTTACACACAAAGTATAACTAATGTAACTAAGGTAAACAATAACTTAATGACAGAGCTTACATACAAAATATAACTAATGTAACTAAGTTAAGCAATAACTTAGTGACAGGGCTTACACACAAAGTATAACTAATGTAACGAGAGTAAACAATAACTTAATGACAGAGCTTACACATACAGTATTGCAACTGTAACTAAGCTAAACAATAACTTAGTGACTGGGCTTACACACAAAGTATAACAAATGTAACGAAGTTAAACAATAACTTAGTGACAGAGCTTACACATACAGTATAACAACTGTAACTAAGGTAAACAATTACTTAGTGACAGAGCTTACACATAAAGTATAACAACTGTAACTAAGGTAAACAATTACTTAGTGACAGAGCTTACACATACAGTATAACAACTGTAACTAAGCTAAACAATAACTTAGTGACAGGGCTTACACATAAAGTATAACAAATGTAACTAAGGTAAACAATAACTTAGTGACAGTGCTTACACATACAGTATAACAACTGTAACTAAACTAAACAATAACTTAGTGACTGTGTTTACACATAAAGTATAACTAATGTAACTAAGGTAAACTAGGTTAAACTAAAGTAAAAATAAATTAGTGACAGGGCTTACACACAAAGTATAACAAATGTAACTAAGGTAAACAATAACTTAGTGACAGAGCTTACATACAAAGTATAACAAATGTAACTAAGGTAAACAATAACATAGTGACATGGCTTACACACAAAGTATAACTAATGTAACTAAGGTAAACAATAACTTAGTGACAGGGCTTACACATACAGGATAACAACTGTAATTAAGGTAAACAATAACTTAGTGCAAATCATCTTGGAGGAGAAAATACAAGAAAATATGCTTCACTGTGGATAGAAGATTGTGGAAGGACATGATCACCAACGCCAACCGGTACGGTACATGATGATGATTATTATTTTTATTCTCGTAACTTTGAAAGTCAACACAAGGATTATTAAATAGCTGCAGAGATCGAAGGTTGCTGACAGACGTAATCACCTATGAAAGTAGTCTCAGCAGTTGTTTTACAACCTGACCAAAGTCGACATTGCTGCAGCAGTCATTTGATTGGAAGATGTTTGTGCCATAACTTAATCTGACTTCCACGATGCTGTCAATATATTATCCAGCCATCTTAGGTGTTAGCTGTTTTCTTTTATTTATGGCGGGGAAAGCACAGCACTGGAGTTGTGCTGAACAAATAAAACAAAATGAGTTCTTTGGTTATGGAAGGCCCCGATATCACTGCAAACGAATTAAAATCCACAGTTGCTCAACCGCTCGTGCCAGTGGAAACATCCGAATTACTAACTCATCTCCCAAACAAAGGAAGGTAACTGTAGTCCCCATCGTAGCAGTCTCGCGAAACCGCGCAGAAAGCGAACACAGCCAACTGTTCCCTGTCATACGATATCATCATTCAACGTAAACAATTGGAATATCGAAACATGATCAAAACGGATGAGACACACAGCTCACGGTGTGCACAGAGCACCTAACTCAGTAGCTCCTGCAACAAGCCGGACCTGGAATATGAGGAAACTGCACCAAGAAACACCTTCATACATAGGCTTCAATGGTTCCTGCCGCCTATCCACCATATTGACCGGAAGTTCACGTCCTCCTGAAAATGATGATCGTCATATTTTTAATATGTATAGCGCTTGATGATGTTAGGACATCGTTTTTGACTCCAATTCCGAACATATAAAACACATTCCTCGGATTATCCCCGGCGCACATCAAACAACAGGTGTCCAAAACGGGTGTCGATGATAAAGGTAAGATGGGTATTGCTAACCACCGATTTTCTATAAACAATGAGGCGTGACGTGTTTGTATCTTCCATTTATCAGGAAAGATTCCATTAAAGAACATTATCTGCTACTTGCTTGCTTACGTTCGCCCGGTGACTAAAGTATTCTAGAGTATTCGTGGACTGTAGAATTCCTCTTCGTCATCCGCCCTTTAAAGGAAGTTAAGTGTACGTAATTGCGTTGTTTTGTCGTTTGCAGTATAAATATTATATTTGCTCCTTTCGGCCCAACACATCCGACTTCAGCACGACATTTTTGAGTACCGGGTTGTCTTCCCTCTTCGGTCCCCGCTCGCTTGGCCAGACTAGACAGGTTAGTCTGTTACTGGAGGCACCACGGAGAAGTGGAGCAGAGTCTTGATGGTTTTGGTCCACCGATGCAAGCCACCAGCTGTGGGTCGCTGACAACTTCCAGCTCAGGTGCTGGTAGGCGCGCCTTCGCCTCCGAACATTATCTTATCTTTAGTTAAATGTGTTGTCTTATCTTATCTTATTGATACTTAAATATCGTATCTGATTTAATTTCGGCTTATCTTATATTACCTTATCTTTCCTTACTAGTAATTTTTTTATATTATCTTAACTCAAATACATCATGATATCTTTATATAAATGCCTCGTTTTCTATTACTGTAACATCATGAATGTCATCTTTACTTCAATATTTTATTATTTTTTCTAAATTTGTTTTGGTTTATCTTGTCTCAACATACCTTTATTTTAATTGTTTATCGTATCTATTCTTTTATATATAAATTTAGACCGTTTCACTAATTTTATATCAAGGTATTTATTTGTCCTCTCTTGACTTAAATGTCTTGTCTTATATTATTATTTTCCCTTAAATATCCCTTATTATTTATAATGTTTTGCTTAAAACTTATATTATGTGTACTTGTCTTGTATTTGCTTAAACTGTTTTATTTTGATTTGCATTGTCTTATTTTATTTTAGTTGACTTAAATATACTGTTTTCTATTTAATCACTAATCCTATTAATTCATATTATATTATGCTATTTTTACTTACATGCACCATAAGGGGCATGCATGGAATAACAATCGGAGGTCATAATATAAATAATCTAAGGTATGCTGATGATAGTCTTAATCGCTAAGAGTGAAAATGAGTTACAAGAAATGTTGGACATTATAGTGAAGGAAAGCAAAATAAAGAGACAGCTTTAAGAGCAAAAGACGGAAGTAATGGTAACAACAAAGAAAAATACATCACCTTATTGCAAAATAAAGACAAGTGGAACAATATTAAAACAGGTAAATGAATTTAAATATTTGGGAACTTTGTTAACCTCAGACAGAAGATGTACAACAGAGGTGAGATGCAGAATGGCTCAGGCAAAAGAAGCTTTCCAAAAAATTAGTAAGATAATATGCAATCCATTTTTGACAATAGAAATAAGAAAAAATAATTTTTAAATGTTACGTAGAGCCAGTCTTAGCATATGGATGTGAATCATGGACAATGGGACAACTCTATATAACATTTAAGAACTATTTTTATTGTTTCTCTTGTCAAAAATGGATTCTACAGTATCTTCCTCATTTTTTTTGGAAAGCTGCTTTGGCTTGAGCCATTCTGCATCTCACCTCTGTTGTACATCTACTATCTGAGTTTAACATTTTCTTAGATTTTTAAATTCATTTACCTGTTTTAATATTGTTCCACTTGTCTTTATTGTGCATTGCGGTGATGTCTATTTCTTGTTGTTACCATTACTTCTGTCTTTTTGCTATTAAGGCTGAGTCATTTATTATTGCTTTCCGCCACTATAAGACTGATACACATATAGTCTTAAACGCTACAAGCGAAAAGGAGTCACAAGAAATTATAGACATTGTAGTGGCGGAAAGGTAATACTAGGTATATATATATATATATATATATACATGTATATATATTCAATCTATACAATGAGAAAATCCTTAAAAACATCACAGAAGCCAGGCCTAAACATTAATGGAAAGATAATTAATAACCTAAGATATGCTGATGATACTGTTCCACTAGCAGAAAATCCTAAAGATCGACAACATTTACTTAATGTAATAAACATGATAAGCACAAAATATGGATTAGATATTGAATATAAAAAAACCTAAAATTGTGATCATAAACAAAGAAAATACTCAAAAACCCACAAGTGGATATCAAAATTGAAGGAATAGACCTGGAGACAGTTCAAAACTACAACTACTCTGGACATACTATAACTAGTGATGGAAAATGTACAACTGAAATAAACAAAAGAAGAGGAATGGCAAAAAGTAATTTTAATGTCATGAAAAATATACTAACATCAAAACAAATAACACCAGGGCTAAAACTAAGAATAGCAAAATGTTATGTCTTCTCAACATTCCTATATAGTGCAGAAACATGGACATTAAACAAGAAAGCAGAACAGACAATTGAAGCCATTGACATGTGGATATATAGAAGAATGGGTAGAATTGGATAGAAAGAAAAGAAAACAAACGATGAAGTCGTAAAACAACTAAAAATGAAAAGAGAACTACTAAACACAATTCATACAAGACAAGTGAGAATGTTGGGCCATGTTAAAAGACACAAAAGCGTACTAAAAGTAATCTTGGAGGGCAAAATACAAGGTAAAAGAGGCAGAGGCAGACCACGGCTAACATGGACGAGTAACATCAAAAGATGGACAATTCAGCCTATGACAACCTGCACCAGCAAAGCAAGAGACATAGTGAAATGGCGCTCCATGGAAGTCAACCTATGACAGCCTGCACCATCAAAGCAAGAGACAGAGCAGAATGGCGCTCCATGGTAGTCAACCTATGACAACCTGCACCATCGGAGACAGAGCATAATGGCGCTCCATGGTGGCCAACCTTCGACGTGAAGATGGCACTTGGTGATATAAACAACGGTCTTTACGACATTATCCCATTAATGGGGTCTGCCAGCCTGACATATCTCCAGCAATGTGAAATACATGTTTGTATAATGATAATAAGAGTCATATGTTTGATGTTTGTGAATTCGCCTGTATCTTTGCAAGCGTCTGTCTTCTTCTTCTTCTGCTGCGATCATGACTCGTTCAGAGTAGGATTCCGGACTCTCTCATGAAGGCAGCTGTCTAAGTGATTCGGTTGCCCGTATAGCTTCTCTTCCAGGGAGGTGGATGTGGGCCACATTGCCCTTCTCAGGTCTGTGTACTGGGGGCAATCCTGTAGAACATGTTTTATTGTCATGTTATCCTGTGTGCAGTGGCATTGGCTGGTAGTACCTATTTTGAGTTTGGTGAACATGTGGTTTCTCATTCTGTTGTGGCCAGTGCGGAGACGAAGTATGATGACTTGATACCTCCTTGATAGTTGGTGGTATCCGTCACTCTCGTTATACTTTGGGTGTTCTCGTTTCCATTTTTCGTGAAACTGTCCTTTGATGGTGGATTTGGCTTCATCGTAGCTGACCAGATGGTTCTCATGTGGTAATCTCCCTCCCTCTAAGTGTTTGTCTATACATCCAATTGGATATAGTTATTTGAAATTATGTATAGATCTATATCAGAGCTGCAACGTAAACTCCTACAAGGTATGGTAACAGTTGTACAAAAAATGAGCAGAGCAAAACACTGACGTTTCGGCCTACATGCCGCCTTCTTCAGGGATCGAGAACAACACAAACAGACAACATTATCATCATCATCATCATCATCATGTGCCAAACATGTTGGCGTAGGCGATCATGTCCTTCCACAATCTTTTATCTACAGTGCATCATATCAGTTCTGTTGTTGACTGTTTGCCGTGCCATGACACCAAGCTATCCAGTATTTTCTCTCTTTGTCATCCGCTATCTCCCTTTCCCTGTATTTTACCAGTTGTAACCAAGTATTCAAATTTTCATCTTCTCATGATGTACCCGCAAAATGTTCATTGTTTCTTTCTAATGTTTTTAGGAGCTGCCTTTTTGTCTTGGCCTCTCTGAGAATTTCATCGTTGGCCTTTTTAGCTGTCCAGGGAACTTTCAACATTCTTCTAAGAAATCCCATCTCTGTGGCCTCTAATCGTCTTTTCATTTGTTTGTGTATTGTCCATGATTCGCTTCCATAAGTCAGAACTGTTTCTATATAGCACCGATAAAATCCTTGTCTCACTTCTATTGACATAGATTTGCTTTATAAGCCGTTTTTCATTTTCTGAAATGCTATTTGGCCTGAGCTATTCTACTTTTTATTTCTGTGGTGCGTCTCCCATCTGATGTTATTATTGTGCCCAAGTATTTGACGCGTTGTACTTGTTTCAGATTTGTCTTCATTATTTTATGCTGCGCGATGGTGATAATTGCCTCTTCGATATGACCATTACTTCTGTTTTCTCGCAATTCAGACTGAGGCCTTTCTTGTTGCTTTCTTTTACTATTATGTCTATCATTTCTTGTAGTTCATTCTCTATCTCTGCTATTAAGACTGTGTCATCCGCATATCGCAAATTATTTTTAAAATTAATTGATTATATCTGTCACGTCTACTAGCGTGACATATCTCCAGCAGCGTGAGATACAAGTTTGTATAATGATAATAAGAGTCATATGTTTGATGTTGTGGATTCGCCTGTATCTTTGCAAGCGTTTGTCTAAAGACATGCTATTGGATAAAGTTATTTGAAATTATGTATATATCTATATCAGAGCTGCAACGTAAACTCTTACAAGGTATGGTGACAGCTGAACAAAAATTGAGCAGAAAAAAATACCGACGTTTCGGCCCACATGCGGCCTTCTTCAGAGATCGAGAACAATACAAAAGGACAACGGAATGAAGATAAACTGCAATAAATCTTGCAGGCTGAGACGTCAATAATTTGTTGTTTTGTGTGTGTGTAAAGCTGTCACCATACCTTGTAGGAGTGTACGTTACACTTTACACCCCGTCACTTGCTCTTTGCTACCAGCACAGCAATTATATTCCTGTTCCCCCAAATCAAAGCTGATTGAGCTTTGTTCAACTACCGATTCTTGCACTCGTTGGGTTTCTTGTTGAGCGGTATCTCAAATATGTCAACACAAACCTTCATATGTGAATTGAAGAGGCAATCAAATACTATCGAATATTTACAGTTTTGAGGCAACAATTCGTATTTTTACTAACGAAATATCGGAAATCCCGGGCACTAAACGTCAACCTTATCCAGTCAAATTCAACTTGCAAACATTAACGCAAAACTCTATGGAAAGATAAGCGTTGTATCTTCCTGAATGCTGCATTCTGAAAGGAAAATTAAATCATTGAATTAATAATTTTCACACATTTTATTATTACATTTTACAGATTATGAGCTGAAACTCTTATATAGGAACAACGTTACTGCTTTTGGGCGGAATCAATTAACCATAGGATCAATTACCATGTCACAATAGAAAAGTCAGAACAAAGCACAGACAATCAATAGGAAGCGAATCAAACACTTACATATTGCGCCACAATACTCCAGAAATTAATTTGCAGATATCAATATTTCTCCTTTTCATTATAATGATTGTAATTACTCTCATAGTGATAATAATAATTATTATTAATGTATTATAATAATATTTTGTTGTTATTAAGAGCCCCAGACACACATTTCGGGACATCATATTGTCACACTTCATAAACAAATTATCTAAAAACACATTTTTTTTTTAGTTTTTAGTTCATTAAGAGATTAGATAATATAGGGAAATCCATGGCTAGTGAAATACAAAGAGAAATATGAACACGTGTATTTGAACATGCGTTTGGAAGCAAAACACACATGAACAATAGATAACACGGTCATAATGTGTTACCTGGACAAGAACCGAACTGGAAGAAAAATAATTGCTGTCACAACACGCTCTGTTGAAGACTTATATTAGCAATTAATATAATAAATATTATTACTCAACGAATTTTTCTAAAGCTCTAAATTCTTAATATTGCTGCAATTGCTGTTCGAATTTTGGTTCCTATTTCGAGTGAATGATTTTGCAATGCCCACTCCGGAGAGGTTCGATGCTTTTTTTGTTTATTTTCTTCTTATTATTTTTTTTCCAAACAACATCTGGAAACCCGCATTTGAAGACAAGATATGAACTGGGTAAATGGAGCATAAAAACCTTCACACCGTCAACAAGAGTGGCAGCGAGAACAGCTGTCAAGATGGTTATTTAGCGATCGTTTAGTGGTAAGTCCCGCCCTCAAGGCGGAGCCTGTGTCATGTTGGTCAGGCATAACTATCTCCTGTAGTTCGCGTAGCCTATACAGCCGCAGGGACTGAGCTGACGCCTTTGGTTACCACAACTGGAGGGGTTCTGTAGAATAGACCTTAAAAGAGATTTTTAAGAACAGTGAGAAACATTTGTGTGCAGAGAACGATTTTTTTATTTTTATTTTAAAGTTCTTTTTGAAAAAAAAAAAGGGAAACGAAATCGCCGACCGATCTAGTTGAGATGACGAGAGCTAGGCATGTAAATCACCGCCAATGGAATCACAGAGGAGGGATTATATCCGTCAGCACAGACTGTTGTCAATATAAAGCTATCGCTGATTGGTTGGTTGCGTTCTCGATTCGACTGGCGCCAGGTTTCATTTAAGAAAGCAGACAGAAACGAAAGGGGGGGTAAATGTCAACGTTGGTTACCCAACCCTCCCCAATATTGACGTTTTTCTCCCCCCACTGTTATTTCCGCAGCTACTTCAGTATCAACGACCGACCCCCCTTCCAGTTATTCGTCGTAAATATGGACACATTTGTGAAGCTCTCGAATTTAACATCTCCACTTGAGCTCAGTAGTTGGTACACGTTGAACTAGCTTGTGATCTACGAGTGATTCTCGTGGTCAAGTGGATTGGACTATAACCCCGCCCTGATAGCCCCTCATACATTTGATATAACGCCAGCAGTGGGCACCTTTCTCTTCTACACCAGCCTGGATTTGTTAGCTTGTGTGTTGAAAGGCGCGATCTGTGATTATTTGTTCAGTTTGCTCAGATCATCATCTACAACAACGGTTGATCGTTCTAGTTATTAAGGTTTGTAAATCAGTCAAAATATTTGCGATTTTGTCTTCCTTATTAGGTAATCAGAGCTTTCATATTTTAATCAAACGTGCGGTGTTAACATTTATTTTCTCCCCTTAGTGTGTATATTTAGAAATATTATAGTAATAGCTAAACTGAAAATAATTATACAACGTTATCATGATGACAGTATTTGTACACTCGTACTATACTTTTAACAATTAATAATAATTATTTAATAATTTTAAAAAAATTATTTACATCTAATTTTAACATTAAATTTGATTATTATCATTGTTAACGTATATTGTTGTTAGTTGACGGTCTAATGTATTTGTTTTGTGTCTGAAAGTTTAAAATGTTTACTGGCAACATACTATTTCTATTCTCTGTACATTCTATTATATATATATATATATATATATATATATATATATATATATATAAATAATTAACATTACTTGTGTACTGTTGGTACTGCTACAATAACTAATATAGCTACTATCAGTACCACCACTACCACCAACACAACTACTACTGAGCTACAATTATCTTAATTTAAGTCTCCATATTTTATACAAGTTTATTCTATACACATATTTGCGTTGTGAAAAGATGTAGTTTTTATTTACCGAGTTAAGTATGCAGAAGTTCTTCTGCCTCTTCGTGATCTATAACTCCGGGGGTTAACTTACAGCTCAGTCGCTTTAGATCAATTTGAATCCTTTATTTTAATTAATTGCTGCTACTGTTGAGTAGATTATGTTAAAATGTTAACACTATTTGTTTCACATTGCAGCTAATTTTGTTAACATTTTAAAACTATTTGTTTGACATTAAAACTGAAATATGTTAATATTTTACAACTGTTTGTTTCACATTAAAACTGAAATATGTTAAAATTGTAAAACTATTTGTTTCACATTGAAGCTAATTATGTTAACATTTTCAAACTATTTCTTTGAAATTAAGACTAAAATATGTTAACAATTTAAAACTATTTGTTTCACATTAAAACTAAAATGTGTTAACATTTTAAAACTATTTATTTCACATTGAAGCTAATTATGTTAACGTGTTAAAATTATATGTTTCACAATAAAACTAAAATAAATTGTAATAAACATCTTTAAATTGTTGCCCTGCTTCTATCTTACTCTTCACTTCATCCTAACACAACAGCACAGGCAGTTGCAACTATTTGAATGTTTAAATTCCTCCATTAGTTTAAGAAGTAGTACCGTCATTGCTGAGTTACTGCCTTCCCTGAAGAATAGCAAAACTGTGATGGTAGAGTGGTTCAAGTTGATGATCATTACTTAAGTGGTTCGGGGTTTATTCTCATCAAATGTATTGTCTTACTGACACGATGTTGGGGGTTTGTCGAGAAACTGAAAAAAATGGGTACTTTACTGTAAATTCAGTACAGTTGGGGGCGCCCTTGTGTCGGGCTGAGTATATTGCTATAAATATTTCTTTGGCCATAGGATCGCCTCTGAGCCCCACCACCCGTTCAGTTCCAGAATATGGGAACTTAAACAGTATTTGAGATAAGCAAGAATGGGCCATTAATTACTCTCGTTTTGTGCTGACTCATTGATTGGGTGCTGCCGTCACACCGAAGGTTGGCTACCATGAAGCGCCATTTTACTCGACATCTTGCAATGATGTTGTCGCAGGTTCAACTTTTGTTGATGTTTTCAGTCCACTTTAGTCTTGGTCTGCCTCTACTACCTTGAACTTTCCCCTCCAAGATGACCTCCAATAGGTTATTACGTCACTTCACATGTCCCCCCAACAATAAACAGTTGCCTTGCTCGAATTGTGTTTAATACTTCTGTTTTTTTTTAAATTGTTTTTTTTTTTCTCCAGCTGATTCTCATGTTTATCTATGGACCTTTCGAGCCGTAGCCGGCCCATAGAGCATAGACTCAGATACTCTTTCCCTGTTTCAACATTTTCTTTCTAGCAGTCTCAATCCTTGCAAAGATCTTTTATCAAATCTCTCCATTTGTCTCTGTTCTGTGTGAGCATCTCTATCTCATTGAGGGAAGCATATTCCTACTTTCTTTGCCTCCCTGATCAATGTTCCTCCCAGTGTTTCTCTGGGTCGGCCTCTTTTCCTCCTATCTGTTGTTTCCCACTTGAGGGCTTCCTTTGCTATTCGGTTATTATCTATTCTCATCCCATGTTTATTCAACATACAACTAATAAATAAATGAACTTATTTAGTAATTGTTTGTTTATTCTTTCACGCCGTTTTCCTCTTGTATCTGCGTCTCCAACCAAGTGCATCGCCTTCCACTGACATCTCTCGCACTCAAATTTGTCTCGTTGCCGAAGGCATGCACGTGCCCATTTTGTCAAAAAGATGTAAACACAGAACCAACGAGACTCGTCCAATTTCTTTCTCGTTTTTATGCTCAAACTCTAGAATGTGTAGGAGGCGCCTGGCATCGCCTGCGAGTGGTTTATATAAATATTTTCAAGGCGTTAAACTGCTGGCTAGTCAAACTACGCTTTTCAGATTTTTTTAAAATTTGGAATGTTATTTTACAATCTAAAAAAAAAAACCAACAAAATTCTCTTTTAATATAACAGCAATCACGGCTGTTGGTTTAAATATAAAAGTGGCGTTTTAGGGTTAATCTTGTTTATATTGTAGCTTTTTTGGTAGATGTTTTGAGTCATGTACATACCACTCAATCTTAAAATTGATATTGTGGAGGTGGTTTTATTTTGTGAAAGTGGACACAGTTCTTTTGCTTTAGCTACAACAAATAGTGATGTGTGAATGATATGTAATAGTTCGTAACGACCACACACACTGGCAAATGTGAGAGTTTTTCGTCTGTAATATTACACCACGTATGATTGAACATTTCAAGATGTCTTCTAATCAATGTGTTGAATGTATAATAGAAGAATCGTGTGTATTTTATATTTCTGAAAAGACACACATAAGCAAATAAACTAAAGTACCAGTGACAATCTATTTTTGACAATAGAAACAAGAAAAAGAGTTCTTAAATGTTATGTAGAGCCAGTCTTAACATATGGATGCGAATCATGGACAATAGGACAAACGACAAGAAAATCACTGGAGTCTGTAGAAATGTGGTTTTACAGAAGAATGTTAAGAATACCACGGACAGCTAAGAAGAGTAATGAAAATGTTATGAAAGAGGTCAAAGCAAAAAGAGAGCTAGTTTCCAATATTAGGAAGAAACAATCATCATTTTTTTGGCCATGTAATGACAAGAGAACAACTGCAATATATTGTAACAACTGGAAAAATTGAGGGTCGAAGAGATAGAGGGAAGCAAAGAGAAAAAAATATCAGACAGCTTAAGAGAATGGCTTGGCAGAAGGTCAACAACAGAAATGATAAATAGGTGCCGAGATCGAAAATTGTGGAGAGACATGATCACCTACGCCAGTAGGCACGGTACTTGATGATGATGATGACCAGTGACAAACCAATGTGATAAATATCATGGCTGCATAACTCTTGATTATAATGAAGATAATTATATTTGGTATATTGTTGATTCCATAAACAGTATCATTACTGAGACGGGAAGACGATATTTGATACAAAGTTATTGTTTCATTGTCGCTGGAATTAAGAACCAAGTCCACAAATAATGTGGGAAATAGAGACCAAGAGAAAATATATCAAATGGTTTTAAGAGAAAAATAGACAAAAAGTGAAGATTTAAATTTAAGGGATTACATAAAGACAATCATGATTAAGTTAAAAACATTCAATTTTTAATCTGAATATGGACAAAAAGGAATACGCCTTTTTATCGTTACGACAAGAGCACACATGTTGCCATGGTTATATCGGAGACATCTCGACTTGATTAACAGCAAGAAAACAACTATCAGCATGGCTAAAGAAACAACTCACGACATGATTAAAGGCAAACTTGAAATAACCGGACAGCGTTAAGATAAATAGACAAACCCTGACATGATTAGTAAAATAGGCAGACACGATTAAGGATAAATAAAAATATGTTTGTATGGTTTCTGGACATGTTTCCAATATGGTTAAAGCAAATAAAGACATTGTACATTGGTAGTACAACGTTGAGATGACGATTGTATTGTAGAGTGCCGGTTTTGCCTCTAGAGTTATTTTCTTGTTAGACAATAGTGGTGATAGCTGTCCAATGATTTGACAAGCTTATAAAATCACACCCTAGAGAAAAATTCTGCTCCAGAGCTGCCATTTTGATATCGGTCTGTCCATTACCAGAACTGGTCTGTCTGTACTGGAAGTAATGAGTTATCAATAATGTACACCTTTGACAGGAATACATTGGATGGGGGGGGGGGGGCGTGATCGCCTGTGCCCGTAGACATGACACATAATGAGAAGTCATAAATTTTTATCTTTTCTAGACACTTCCACTCTTAGCGCTCCGTCTAACAGTTCCTCTTTCCGCACTTTATCAAATCTTCTTTCTTCACTTCCTCTTGTCGGATACAAAGTTCTGGTTTTTGTCCTCTTGGCTGCTTCAGTCATTGTCAATTGTTGTTGTTGTTGTAGCATTTCTTGGATGCTCTCTCTCCCGCTTACCCTGGGTCTGCCTCTTGCTCTTCTCCCTTGTTCTCATTTGTTGTTGTGTTCGCAAAAATATTTTTATTTCTTTTACGTTCGCCAGCTTTCAACTGTGATGAAGTCCCTAGAGACTAGGAACTGAATTTTGCGTGTTAATCCATTTTTCCCTGGCAGCCGTGTGCGCAGAGGTCCCTCGCCGCACAGGCAGATAGCTCCGACTTCGGAGTTCTCATTTAATATATGCTTTATATGGTAATGAATTACATGACATTCTTTCTACTTGGGCAAATCAGCTTATATGTTGTTTCTGTATGTAGCTTATGATTGGTTCAATGCCTACTCTTTCTCTTATAATATCGTTTTTGATTCTGTCTTTTCTGGTCACTCTAAACGCATTATAAAATTCTACATAAATTGAATATAAATTAGCTGTGTATATATTTGTATGTTATGTATATGTGTATATTAATCTTGGAAAACATACTCTACTTTCTGAACTGGTGGATGATTTGATCTTTACTGGATTTCTGCTGTCGTAATCTTGTTTTCTGTGGAATTAGGAATTGTTTTCCCCGCAGATGCCACATCAGACTGGCATTAATCGTGTGCTACATGAGTTCTCATGCGCTGCGGTAAAGGCTGGCAGTCCATAGCTACCTGAGTGTAAACATTCTTGTTTTTTCCTTGTTGCTGATAGCACCATGGCATCCTTATATGTCTACGATATTTAGGTGCCGTGGTAACATTGGTTAGTGGTCTGTTTTGTTGTGAGAGAAGAGTCTCTGGTTTGTTGAGAGAGATGGGTCTCTGTTTTGTTGAGAGAGAAGGGTCTCTGGTTTGTTTAGAGAGAAGGGTCTCTGGTTTGTTTAGAGAGAAGGGTCTCTGGTTTGTTTAGAGAGAAGGGTCTCTGGTTTGTTTAGAGAGAAGGGTCTCTGGTTTGTTGAGAGAGAAGGGTCTCTGGTTTGTTTAGAGAGAAGGGTCTCTGGTTTGTTTAGAGAGAAGGGTCTCTGGTTTGTTTAGAGAGAAGGGTCTCTGGTTTGTTGAGAGAGAAGGGTCTCTGGTTTGTTTAGAGAGAAGGGTCTCTGGTTTGTTTAGAGAGAAGGGTCTCTGGTTTGTTTAGAGAGAAGGGTCTCTGGTTTGTTTAGAGAGAAGGGTCTCTGGTTTGTTGAGAGAGAAGGATTTCGGGTTTGATCGGCTTCAAGCAGCTTTAAATGGAAACACAATTTTTGCTCATTTCAGAAAAAGAACAAAGCTGCTCTGGCGTAGAGCTAACCACATTACCCAAAACTGCGCCGATGGCTCTCTCGCTCATCACTTCCTCTTTTATCCCTTTGGTTATCGCTGGAGATACAAAGTTATCGTTCTTGTCCTTCTGGCAGCCTCAGCCATTGCCACTTGGTATTGTTGCGTCTGTAGGATGCTGTCAGCCATCTTACTCTGCATCTATCACTGCCTCCTCTACCAGCTCCTCTTCTATAATATCACCATCATAAAAATACCAAGCCTGCATGCGTAGGTGATCATGTCTCTCCACAACTTTCAATCACGACAGTTATTTATAATTTCTGTTGTTGACCTTTTGCCAAGCCATTCTCTTAAGCTGTCTGGTATCTTTTCTCTTTGCTTCCCTCTGTCTCATCGACCCTAAATTTTCCCAGTTTTCACAATATATTCCAGCTGTTCTCTTCTCATTACATGGCCCAAAAAAATGATGATTGTTTCTTCCTAATATTGAAAATCAGTTCTCTCTTTGCTTTGGCCTCTTTCAAAACGTTTTCATTACTCTTCTTATCTGTCTAGGTAGTCTAGGATTATATATTTTTGTATTTTGTTGAATCTCTTGGCACTCTTTTCAGATGGGAAAATCGTTTCATTGTTGTCGATGGTTTAAAAAAATTGTGAACAAACAATATTTTTTTATGACAAAGTGACACAAATGTATTGTTTTCTTTATACTGATTTACTATATAAACCATACTTTATGATATTCTGATACATTTCTTTTGCTTTATTGTTTAAATGGCTATTCAATTATTTCCCCTGATTTTCTTTAGTAATTTCATTATCTCTTACATTTTTGTTAATGATGTAAATTCATCTTTATGTTTTCATCTGCAGCATAAATTTAATCTTCACAATTTATAAGTTCGTTGCTGATGGCATATCGTTATTGGATATAAGCATCGGAGAAGCGAAATGGTTAGCGTTCTTGCCTACTATCTGTTCGTTCAAAGTTCGGTTCTAAGGGGTGAGCTCAGCTCCAAAGAGTTTTGGGTTAAACCTATTGAAAATGGGTAGCAGATATATTTTTCTCTAGGTAAATTGATGCGGCCTGGCGTGATATTGACCATATGATCGCCATATATTTCCATTTTCGTGGAATGATAACGCATCTACTCAACGCCTCAAGTCGTCTTGTGTACTTTCTACTTTACTGTGTGGATACTTTTCTCTTTGGTACAAACACAATTATCGGTCAGCACATTTGCAGGTCTTTTTCTTCAGAAATAGAAAACCGGCTGGCTAAATCGATCACTTACCTTGCCGGAGAACGGGGGTTCGAGTCATGGTAGAGCCACAGGATTTTTCTGTCTGGGGTGAAATTAAAAAAAAAAACTTAGACCCAAACACCTCGTGGACCTTTATTGGACAAGCCCCCTCTATTCTCTGATCCAATCAGTAGACCCAACAAATGGGATGAAGCCGTATATATTGTTTTTTTTTATCAGAACAGTTTAGTATTTTATTCTTTTGTTGACTTTTTCTGCTATTGTTCGGTAGTGACATTCTATTCTCTTCCAACATTCTATTCCAACATTCTATTCCAACATTCTATTCCAACTATCTATTCCAACATTCTATTCCAACTATCTATTCCAACTATCTATTCCAACATTCTATTCCAACATTCTATTCCAACTATCTATTCCAACATTCTATTCCAACTATCTATTCCAACATTCTATTCCAACTATCTGTTCCAACATTCTATTCCAACATTCTATTCCAACTATTTATTCCAACTATCTATTCCAACATTCTATTCCAACTATCTATTCCAACATTCTATTCCAACTATTTATTCCAACTATCTATTCCAACATTCTATTCCAACATTCTATTCCAACTATCTGTTCCAATATTCTATTCCAACTATCTATTCCAACTATCTATTCCAACATTCTATTCCAACTATCTATTCCAACATTCTATTCCAACTATCTATTCCAACATTCTATTCCAACTATCTATTCCAACATTCTATGAATCCTATTTGTTTAAGATGCTATCTTCTTGGTCTGTTCTTTGATCTAGTATCCTTTATAGACAAATAGTTACATAACATTTAATTCTGAATGTGTTATTACGTAGCAAAAAAAGTTGATCTAGTGTCTCTTTAACTATTCTTCATCTTCAGCGTTCAAGTCTTGTTATCATACAAGCTTGTCTCTTTTTTCGGTTTCATGTCGGAGGGATCTTTAAGTATTCAAACCAAACATGGTTTCTATCGTTTTTCTGAATTCTCCATTTCTGCTTTCCCCCATCACACTTCCTCAGACTTGTTCAAATCTTCTGTCTAACTCTACAAAATATCTGTAATTTTTTTCTTCGTTCGCCAGCTTTGATCTCTGACGAAGTCCCTAGAGACTAGGAACTGAATTTTGTATGTTAATCCATTTTTCTATGGCAACCGTGTGCACAGGGGTCCCTCACCGTACAGGCAGATAACTCCGACTTCGGAGGTACTCATATTTATTCCGTCGATGAGTAATTGACTATTCAAGCCGAGCCTCGCTGCTGAGACCAGGGGTGGTTGCCGCAGAGAGAAATCACAAATAAAAATCCCAACCGGTGATAACCGGGATTTGAACCCACAACCTCTCTGTCTCGTGGCCGGCGTCTTGCCTCGAGACCAACCAGTCCCCCCATCTGTAATATTAAAACTGATTACTAGGAAAAAAATTCACATCTTTTAAGCTGTCACAAATTAGAACCACCTCTAATATAAAATATCAATTTTAACCGTGAAGGGAATGTAGTAAACTCAGAACCAGAAAATGCAATCATGTTCATGGGGTTGTAATTAAAATGACACTTAAATATTAACGTGCGCAGCCGTGTGGCGTGCACTCCCTGATGACGGTACCTACCAATCAAGCGTTTGAAACACAAAATAACACCAGCAATACAAATTATCCTGTTTTATTAATATTTTAACTTAATTATGTTAATCTTTATTTAGTTGTTATAATTTATGTTAGTAAATTGGGGATAGACCGCAAAATGGTCTGTTGATCAGACAGTCTTGGTTTAAGCCTTGTTTGTTTTTTTATAATTCACCAACCGCACAGCTTGGAGTTTACTAAGTCTTTGAAAATGGGTACCAGAGATATTCGCTTATTTTCTTCATCTTGTCTTATTCTCTTCATTACAGAGATATTCTCTTATTTTCTTCATCTTGTCTTATTCTCTTCATTACATAGATATTCGCTTATTTTCTTCATCTTGTCTTATTCTCTTCATTACCAGAGATATTCTCTTATTTTCTTCATTTTGTCTTATTCTCTTCATTACCAGAGATATTCTCTTATTTTCTTCATCTTATCTTATTCTCTTCATTACAGAGATATTCTCTCTTCATCTTATCTTATTCTCTTCATTACCAGAGATATTCTCTTATTTTCTTCATTTTGTCTTATTCTCTTCATTACCAGAGATATTCTCTTATTTTCTTCATCTTATCTTATTCTCTTCATTACAGAGATATCCTCTTATTTTCTTCATCTTATCTTATTATCTTCATTACCAGAGATATTCTCTTATTTTCTTCATCTTATCTTATTCTCTTCATTACCGAAGACATTCTCTAGTAAAGTAAGGCCACTACGAGCAACGCTGACCATTTATATGATATTGTTTACCGTATGTGACTTGCAGATTTGGGGGAAACAAATGGAGTTCTCATAACAGAACTTTACGTTTCGTTAAAGGTAATTTCGATAAATCTCGTTACTTTGTTAATTTATAATAGTGCTGTCGAATTTCCTGTTGCATTTTGAAGTTAATAGAAAGTCGCATTAGAGCTTTGGTTGATGAGGTGGTCCATTGAGTACAAGTTGGTTAGGCTTGGTCTGAATGACTTCTAGGTTCATCAGGTCATAAATAGGTATCAGGGATTTCTTCATCTTCTTTCTTTACTCATTTGCCTTTCAGCGTCGAGGGGAGCTATATTTTACGGGTTTTTTTGCTCGTACGTTGACTTCTCCTGCTGTTATGTTTCCTAATGTTTCTAATTTTCCATCAATTCAGTTTTACCGTGGTCGACTTTTGTTACAATTATAACTAAAACAACAACTACTTCAGCTAAGCTACAACAACAGCTACAACAATAAACATTACTACAGCTACTATTAAAACAATAACTACTTCAGTTAATACTACAACAACAGCTACAACAACTAACGTTAATACATCTACTACTAAAACAACAACAGCTACAACAATAAACATTACTACAGCCACTATTAAAACAATAATTACTTCAGTTAATACTACAACAACAGCTACAACTAACATTACAACAGCTACTACTAAAACAACAGCTACTACTAAAACAACAGCTACTACTGATACAACTAATGCTACTATTATTGCAATTCTGTTTTTTCTTTGCTTTGATTGTGCATGCTGTTACTGATACAACTAATGCTACTATTATTCCAATTCTGTTTTTTCTTTGCTTTGATTGTGCATGCTGTCATGAGTTCACCTGTCTCCTTCTTGATGTTATCAGTCCACTAGTCTTTGTCTACCTCCACCTGGGTATCTTGTATTTTCCCTTAAAAAAAATAATGTCCGTGAGTTATTATGTCTCTACCAAGAAATTTGCAGGAACAAAATAGAAATATAGAGCTAATAATAAATAATAGAATTATTTGGATGCAGAAAGTATAATATATAAAATAATTATTTGGAAGCAACTAATAAAATAAATAATATAAATATTTTGATGTAGCTAATGTAATAAATACAAGAAATGTTTGGATGCAACTAATATAATAAATAATAGAAATATTTGGATGCAGCTAGTATAATAATAAATCATTGAAATATTTGGATGCAGCTAGTATAATAAATAACATAAATATTGGGATGCAACTAATATAATAAATAATAGAAATATTTGGATGCAACTAATATAATAAATAATAGAAATATTTGGATCAGCTAGTATAATATATAATATAAATATTTGTATGCAACTAATATAATAAATAATATAAATATTTGGATGCAACTAATATAATAAATAATAGAAATATTTGGATGCAACTAATATAATAAATAACATAAATATTTGGATGCAACTAATATAATAAATAATAGAAATATTTGGATGCAACTAATATAATAAATAATAGAAATATTTGGATGGAGCTGGTATAATATATACATGAATATTGAAATTGCTTGGTAAAAATGTGACAAAGTAGTAATTGTGACTATCAGAATAAAAGAATTACACGAACGATTAAACAATATATGCTTGATAAGAGACACATGCATGAGAAGAAATAGTTGAATGATACGAAACACACAAATGATAAGAAACGCATGAAATATGAGAAACACATGCCGGATTCAGATGTGTCGAATCATATGGCGCAAATAACACATTATGTCGTAAACTAGCGACATAGTGCAATAGCGCTCACTTAACGAGTAACATAGAGGAAGATAAGAAGATAAAGATAAGGAAATAGTAAGAAAATGGATAGAAAGAAAAAGAGACCATACTACGAATTTCAGTTGAAACAGAACGAGGAAATAATGAAAACGATATCAGTGACTATCATCATGTGTATTGCCGACAACTAATAGCCGGTGGATACAAATGCGTTGTTTTTAATTGGTGGCTGTTATATTTGTATGTTACTAAAATAATAGTTATCACTATGTTTAATTATTGCAATATCATCATCATCATCAAGTACCGGGCCTACTGGCGCAGGTGATCATGACTCTCCACAACTTTCGATCTCAGCAGCTATTTATCATTTCTGTTGTTGACCTTCTGCCAAGTCGTTCTCTTAAGCTGTCTGTTATTTTTTCTCTTTGCTTCCCTCTATCTCTTCGTCCCTCAATTTTCCCAGTTGTTACAATATATTCAAGTTGTTCTCTTCTCATTACATGACCAGAAAATGATGATTGTTTCTTACTAATATTGGAAATTAGTTAATATTGCAATATAAACATATAATAAGTATTATATAATAGTTATCATAATGTTTAGTAGTTATTGCAATAGAAACATATAATAATTATTATATAATAGTTATCATAATGTTTAGTAGTTATTGCAATAGAAACATATAATAATTATTATATAATAGTTATCCTAATGTTTAGTAGTTATTGTAATATAAACATATAATAATTATTATATAATAGTTATTTCAATACAAAGCGCATTTATCGGAATCAAAGAAACACATGAATGATAAGAAATCATCACCAAAAGTGAAGGAGTTGGATGTATAACAAACTACGAATATCAGGGATCTGTAGCAACTAACAATGGAGACTGTCAGAAAGAGACCAAAAGAAGATTAGCAATAGCAATACAAAAATTAAACGCCATGAAAGATATGTGGTATAATACCAGCGAGGCAGTCAAATTTAAATTACTGAGGGTCTGTGTCTTCCCGATAGCAACATATGGTTGTGAATCATGGACAATCTCGCATGGGAGGAAATCAACAAGGAAGAAAATCGATGAATTCTAAATCAAAATGCTACAGAAAAATCAATAATATACCTTTGATAATGAAAAAGAACAATGAAGACATGACAAATTTAAACATTAAAAAAGAACTGGCTTATAAACACCATTCTACAGAGGAAATTAAAATACTATGGTCACTTCAAGAGACACAGAAGGCTGGAAAGAACAATAATGGAAGGCATAGTTCCTGAACGACACGTCAGGGGCAGACCAAGAAGAATGTGGTTTTATGACACCAAAGAGACCCTAAACATGACAACAGAAGAAGTGTGGGATCTGGATTGAGTGAGATCCTTTCAGATGCTTGAGGTGAATGCAACGGCGATGGGCATGCTATTCGGGTAGTTATTACAGTATACACGTGTCATTAAAAAGGTAAAGATAGGCACATAGCAATTATTGCCGTCGAGGTATGAAATGCAAGTCGCCTCATTACACCAAGCCTCAGCTTTCTTGCGGCGGGTGTCTACTTACCTTCATCGCAGCCTCAGCCTTCTCAGAGAATATCCCTGGTACCTGTTTAAAGAGGCTGGGTGGACCATAAGAGCCATTTAGGTGTGATAAAATTGTTGCTTGAAGTGTGACGTTTGAAGAAACGTATAGATATAATAATTTTAATACAACAGTTCTTGCAGTGAAAAATGAACAATAGTTACTGTACAAGAATTGTGACTGTATAAACAAATACACATAATATGTATTATATAATTGTTGTTACAGTATAAACAAATACACATAATAAGTATTATATAATTGTTGTTACAGTATAAACAAATACACATAATAAGTATTATATAATAGTTGTTACAGTATAAACACACAGACATAATAAGTATTATATAATAGTTGTTACTGTATAAACAAAACAAAAAAAACTATCTCTGCTGCATTCTTCCATTATTGTAGTCTGCTGATAATGGGACAACAAAAACATTCCCAGACTGGTCAATCAAGGCCACTTGTCCTGTGCAGTCGCCATGAGATGTTCTGGTTTGAGTTTTTATTCCGTCCCTGATTGAAAAAAAACAAAAGCACTTTTGACTACACCGGGATTCGAACCCGCGCTATAGCAGTTTGGTGCTCGACGAGTTATGTATTCGGCCACTTGTTATAAGATAGTTGTTGTTATCATTGTCAATAAATTAATGTACAGCGAAATAGTCAGATGAGCGCTGACTTAATTGAGACTGTACAAGAGAATGATACCAGACAGGGGGAATTATCTAATTATTCTGTTTGATGTTTTCAGATAGCACTCTATTCAACAGTAATTTTAGTTGTTAATTCATTTAAATCAACAACATGATCCATCTACCGCTGTTTTATGTATTCCTACGATATAATGTTTCTGTTACGTTTTGTATGTTATACTTTCCGAACACACACTTATAACGTTGTTATTTCATTACTTGTAAACAGTACAGTCACTTAGCATCTTCGATGTTATCATTTTTGGGATGATATCATCACCGGGTGATAACTGTTATAGGTTTGCAAACAACACGATTATATTAATATGAGTTATTTTGTGTTTTATACTTTCGGATGTTACTGTTACACATTAGCTTTAATATTTGTTACTTCCAGTCAACGAATATTTTCAGTAAGTGTAGTATTTGTTACATTAAAATTTTTATGTTAAAGTTGACTCGATCTTTCATGCAGCGATATCATGCAGTAACTTTACATATGCGCTTTCTGCATTGTATATAATACGCACTGATTATAATAATAATATGCTACAAATGTAATAATATACTACACGTTTCAACAAATGTTTCTGTCTGTAATTTATGTTTTATTTTTCTAAATAATTTAATTAGTAAGTAGCAATCGGAGTGCTTGATATTTTCATTGGCACATATATCCAGCTACGTATCTGCTTCATACATTCAGTGTCCTAGCGCAATCGATATTTTCATGGACACCTGGGCTGAAGTCATCTGCTATCCTGTAATGGGCAGTCCCACAAAATTGAGACTCGTCCTCGATACATTCTAATATCGTCATCCCAACATTGTGCTACTATTGCTAGACCTGGACTCTAGACTGAAGAAGAGTAAGAAAAGTAACATCCATCAAAATTAGCTGGCTTAGAAGCATGACTTTAAACAGCCTGAGAAATAAGATCAGAAATGAAGAACTAAGAAAAGTAACATCATCAAAATTAGCTGGCTTAGAAGCATGACTTTAAACAGCCTGAGAAATAAGATCAGAAATGAAGAACTAAGAAAAGTAACATCCATCAAAATTAGCTGTCTTAGAAGCATGACTTTAAACAGCCTGAGAAATAAGATCAGAAATGAAGAACTAAGAAAAGTAACATCATCAAAATTAGCTGTCTTAGAAGCATGACTTTAAACAGCCTGAGAAATAAGATCAGAAATAAAGAACTAAGAAAAGAGCTAGGAATAGTTTCCAGCATAGAATACACGAAGAAAGAAAAGATAAAATAGTTTGGTCACGTCATAAGACAGAAATATCAAGACAAAGAGCCTTCATTAAACGTTATTAGAACACTAAACTCAAGGGCCGACCATAAACAAAATGGGTGGATGAAATATTAGAAACAATTGGGAACGTAACAGCAAGAGAGACCAACAGAAGAGCAAAACCCCACAAACTATATCACCACGCGACGCTGGAAGTGGGATGAACAAAGAAGTAGAAGGAGAAGAAGATAATAACTTCCACTCAACATAATATCCTGTAGACAAAAGCTGTGTGTTTTATAGTTTCAAGATAAACAAATAATTTGGTTTATATTAAATAAGTTTATTTTTTTCTTCAGATATAATAATGTTAATTGTATATTGTTATCAGAGATGCCGTTACAACACCCCTATATGTGTTCATTCGCCTTCAGCAGGTGATAAGCTGTGTACATACTAATGCTTACTATTGGTGGCTCACACATCATTTCAGAAGCACTAAATTTCCAGTAATTTTATACAATGTTAAACATCCAGCAGTCGTGCTGAAATCGGATGTGTTGGGCCGAAAGACGCAAATATCACAGTTATACTACAAACCACAACACAACGCAGACACGCCCACTTAACGTCCTTTTAAGGGCGGATGAAGAAGAGATGTATTCCCTTAGTCATGGGACGAACGCAAGCAAGCAAACATTTGTTGTTCCTCTCTTTGTGCTCTCAGAACACTAACTATCCATTAATTTAACCTATAATCTATATTTTCAGATATAGTAAATACCCTATAGTTTATGTGCTTTAACTTTTCATGTTTTCGAAATTAGCATGAAAACATTACTTTCAACATTACAGACTTATTATTCACTGAATGTTGTGTTTTATACTTTCAGAAAGCACAGTGAAATCGTTTCAAGCTGGGATCGATGCCTTATCCAAGATTGATTTTCATCAAAACTTGATTGCAAATTTGAAGCGTATTAGTCTTCAAAACCATGTTTGTGTTGCATCGATCTTTCTTGATGATTCTACTTTTGATACCGTCATCCCAACATTAAACTTTCTACCGTTTCTGGTTCAGATTTGGTACAATTATTGACTATATTGAGCGCGTTTTCAGTGCAAACAATTAATATTGCTATTCATTTTATTAGGAATTAAAGCAAATAAAAAAAATTATTAAATTAAACGAGATCTCTGCGACTGCAAGTTTCATTATTTGTAGAAGAGCAAGACAACACCAGAGCCATATTTGCACTGATACATATACAATATCTGTGATGAAATAACGTTCAGAGAGTACGACATTTTGAATTTTGTGTGGAAATGTGAACGTTTTTGTAATTCAGCACAAGCTGTAACAGAATTGTCCATTATATTTGTCCATTCATCTCACTGGTATTTGCTTCTTGTTGAGTTTTGCATGTGACAGGGCCACCTGAACTAGTTGAAATCAAAGATTCGTTTCCAGCGGTTCCTAGGTTGCGATTAAAATAAGCATATCGGTTCTGTGAGAGGACTAAATAAGAGATTCAAGATTTGGCACAAACAAGAGACGAACAACTTTGCAACAAACACAACAAAAGTTAATGAACAATATTTAATTAATTAATTTAAACAAACAGTTGAAGGAAATAAAAGTTGATATTTCTTGAATTCGTTAAATACTTCAATATGCCATGTTTGTTATTAAAGATAAATAAATGTCACGTGATCTGTTATTGACATATGTGCAGTAGACCAATCCGGCTACACGACCGAGGATCCAGCGAGGGTTTACAGCCTTGCAAACAGTTTACGTAACCGTGACGTCACAAACACCACCACCACGTATTTCACCAACGCAAATCAAACCATCGGCATGGCCATGGCGACGGAGCAGCATCATCCGCCGACTTGGTTAGGGCACAGTACTGATCACTCTAGAATGGGTAGTGGGTTCGAATCTGCCGCCTCTGGCATGCTGCCTTCGGAGGATATCAGTGAAATGTTCTTTTCCCATTCTCTGGATTCCAACAATGGCCACATGGGATCTAGCAATATCCCCTTTCCGTCGAGGTCGATGCACAGCAACAGGCAGTCACATAGTAAGTACAATTATTTGGAGTCGTAGCTCATCTCCTTTAACCGATATCATCTTCCCTGAATCGTTCAATCCTGAATGTACGAAGCCATCTTTCTACTCTTATATAAAATCATCTATGTATTCCTCTATCAAAATCATCTACCAATTTTATAAAATCAATTTTCTATTCTTGTAGAAAATCATTTTTCCATTCTTCTATAAATCATCTTTCCATTCTTCTATAAATCATCTTTCAATTCTCTCTATAAATCATCTTTCAATTCTTCTATAAATCATCTTTCCATTCTTGTATAAATCATCTTTCCATTCTTCTATAAATCATCTTTCCATTCTTTTATAAATCATCTTTCCATTCTTTTATAAATCATCTTTCCATTCTTCTAAAAATCATCTTTCCATTCTTCTATAAATCATCTTTCCATTCTTTTTTTACACCATCATTATATTCTTTTATACAATGATCTTTCCATTCTTCTATAAAATCTTCTTTCTTGTTTTTCTATACAATTATTTCTATTATGGGATAAAATCTTCTTTCAATTTATCTATAAAACTATTTATATCCTTCTATAAAATCATATTTCGATTCATGTATTGAAAAAAAAAATTATGTTATTTTGTAAAAAAATTTTCTATTCTTTTATGAAATAATCTTTTCTATGGTTTTAATAAATGATCTTTCATTTATTAAATAAGATCCTCTTTATATTCTTCAATGAGATCCTCTTTCTATTCTTCCACGAGATCCTCTTTCTATTCTTCTACGAAATCTTCCACCTCCTCCTCTTCTTTTCTTCTCATCCTTCTTACAGCCCGCCAACGCAGCCGTTCGTCTATACCCCGTATCTTTTACTATACTATCTATCTATATACTATACTATATGTGTCTTTTACTATACTATCTAACTGTATACTATACTATATGTGTCTTTTACTATACTATCTATCTATATACTATACTATACGTATCTTTTACTATACTATCTATCTATATACTATACTATACGTATCTTTTACTATACTATCTATCTATATACTATACTATACGTATCTTTTACTATACTATCTATCTATATACTATACTATACTATACGTATCTTTTACTATACTATCTATCTATATACTATACTATACGTATCTTTTACTATACTATCTATCTATACATTATACTATACGTATCTTGTACTATACTATATATTTATGTACTATACTATTCGTATCTTTTGGGGGCAGAAACATCATGTACCTCATACTTTGTCCATGATCAACCTTCACAACACTCCCTGCATGTGTCCCAAACTTGCATCTTTTCATGCTGTCCTTGATTAGTTCCTCTATCGTCTTTACTTTTGAATCTAATTGAAGCTGTTTCTATATATTGCTTCAGATCTCTTCTAGCACGCGCACTATTAAACCTCGTAGACAGACTGTTATCAGTGTCTGCATTACTAATCTGTTATTGAATTTGATTGCTCAAAATGCTGTGACAGTTTTCTCTTCATCTCAGCACTTACCTGTTAGGTGGGCGTTGATGCGTTCCGTCGCTCGTTTACTGCATAGCCACAATCTTTGCGCCTTTTCGGCCCGATATATCCGTCTTCGGCATAAAGGGATAAATTTACATAACAGTTTTTGCCTCGACTGTGGCCATTTCTGAGCCTGATATTTTCGAATTTAAACTGTTACGGGTTCTTTAACGTGCGCTAATGCACACGGGATCTCCTGTTTTAAAAAAAAATATTTTTGCCATTTTCCAAGAGGGCTTGACAATGGATATCTCCATCTAGAGACTGGGAGAGGGTAACGTCACGAAGTAACCACATGTTTGATTCTTGACAAATTTCCACCGCCTGTGATGAGAATAGAACCCGTGACTTTCTCATCCACAGGCCGACGTCATACCTCTAAACCATCAAGTCCCCTGCAAGTTTTCATTTAGTTGGTTCAAGACAGCAACAGAGTGGAGAGCAGTCAGCGACCCATAGCTGACTGTTTGTGTCAGGATCGACGAAATTCACAACAAAGCTGATAGAGACTCTACTCCATCTCATTGTCGTGCGCTTGGACAATGATGACCTACCAGTCTGGTCAAACGAACAGGGATTGATGAGGGAAGATAACCCAGTATTAAAAATGCCATCATGAAGTCGGCTGAAAGGCACAAATATCAGAACTGTTGTGAAAACCAGAATACAACGTGTTTGCGCCCACTTTACGCCCCTCTTAGATCAGACCATGAGGAGGTCTAGTTCTTATGTGAAGGCAGAAGAAGAAAATGTAATTTAGCAGAAACGTTGCAGTCGGATGTGATGGGTCATTAGCACTAACATCGTGGCTGGTTGTAAACATCGACACACAGTATTTGACGGTAATTTCACGATCTTTTTCGGAACGATGCATAAAAACAACCCACAGGACAAATTTTAAATATTTATTATCTCTTCTCTCTTCTGTCTTTCAGCTCCCTATGGAGCATAGTTCTTCAACAAGCACTTTCCAAACCGTTCTGTTTCTTGCAATTCTTTTAAGTTCATTCTATGTCTTCCCCATCATCTTCATCACTGCTTCTATCCGTCTTCTTCAAGAATATTTTGGTCTTCCTCTTTCTCTTTTTACCTGCCGATTCTAGAAAAGGTCTGTTGTGTAATACTCTTAGTTGGCTTCCGCAGTGTGTGACATATCCAGCGCCGTCGTCTTCGTTGTATCTCTTTATCCACTGGTATTTGACTGGTACTTTTCCATAATTCTATGCTTGTGATTTTTGTTAATATTTGTTATAATGCAACATTAATTCCGTTATTAATTGGAAGAACCTTATACTAAATGATACTATAAGAGAATTTACGAAATAAGATCACATGTATTTTTCCTATTAAGACAAGTATCTCCCGGATAGGGTAGGGCTGAATACTTGCGTTGCAGACAAGCAGTTAAAGGACGAAACAGCACGAATAGTAGTTTCCAGTGGTTTAGGCTGGAGACAAATAATAATAAATGAATATTATTATAGAGGGAAACTTCCGAGGCGATAATCAGCGAATCATTTCAGGGAAATATGTATGTTTACAGTTTTGCTATTCCTGTCCTTTTGTTTATTTCAGTTTTACATTTTCCACAACTGGTTATAGTATGTCTAAGGTAGTTGTAGTTCTGAACTGTCTCCAGGTCTATCACAAATAACCAAGAACAGAAAAAACAAAGAACAATACTCTGCGAACAATTAACAAAGATGTCTCAAATATGGGTTTAAAGATGAGTTATGATTTCTGAGCGATGTGCCATCTTCGAACACTAACTTTGCTTCCTTGACAGTAGTCGTTCACTGAACTTTAGAAGATGACAAATAAACAAGATGAAGATAGAGAGAAACATGGTGAAGGATATTTGATGAAGTAAAGGAAAGGCCTTTATAGGAGGTGGATTTAGTAAGTTGACTCAAAACATGGAAGGTGGATTTAGTAAGTTGACTCAAAACATGGAAGGTGGATTTAGTAAGTTGACTCAAAACAGATGCCGGTGGAAGGTGGATTTAGTCAGTTGACTCAAAACATGGAAGGTGGATTTAGTAAGTTGACTCAAACCATGGAAGGTAGATTTAGTAAGTTGACTCAAACCATGGAAGGAGGATTTAGTAAGTTGACTCAAACCATGGAAGGAGGATTTAGTAAGTTGACTCAAAACATGGAAGGTGGATTTAGTAAGTTGACTCAAAACATGGAAGGTGGATTTAGTAAGTTGACTCAAACCATGGAAGGTGGATTTAGTAAGTTGACTCAAACCATGGAAGGTGGATTTAGTAAGTTGACTCAAAACATGGAAGGTGGATTTAGTAAGTTGACTCAAACCATGGAAGGTAGATTTAGTAAGTTGACTCAAACCATGGAAGGTGGATTTAGTAAGTTGACTCAAACCATGGAAGGAGGATTTAGTAAGTTGACTCAAAACATGGAAGGTGGATTTAGTAAGTTGACTCAACATGGAAGGTGGATTTAATAAGTTGACTCAAAACATGGAAGGTGGATTTAGTAAGTTGACTCAAGTCAGATGCCAGTAGCATTCTCTAGTAGTTACTTTATGGGGCATATAGAAGGCTAAGCGATTTCCCTTGTTTTCTGCCATTAATATGATGGGAAAGAAGGGCTTTCGGGGGTTGAGGTGGAAGGGGTAGTAGGGTGATCTAATAGTAAGACGTTGATCCCTGGACAGCAAGGTCCCTGGTTCGATTCCCTTAACAGACGGCGGGGGAGGGAGGTGGAGGACCTTAAAATTCGAACATCACATCCCTTATGTCTTCGTTACATTACCTTCCCCTGTTCTCGTGGTAGTGAGATCCTCTGTCTAGAAATTCGAACATCACATTCCTTATGTCTTCGTTACATTACCTTCCCCTGTTCTCGTGGTAGTGAGATCCTCTGTCTAGAAATTCGAACATCACATCCCTTATGTCTTCGTTACATTACCTTCCCCTGTTCTCGTGGTAGTGAGATCCTCTGTCTAGAAATTCGAACATCACATTCCTTATGTCTTCGTTACATTACCTTCCCCTGTTCTCGTGGTAGTGAGATCCTCTGTCTAGAAATTCGAACATCACATTCCTTATGTCTTCGTTACATTACCTTCCCCTTTTCTCGTGGTAGTGAGATCCTCTGTCTAGAAATTCGAACAAAGCAAAATATAAATTTAAAAAAAGGAGGGGGGGGGGTGGGGAGGTTCCGTGTCCATTCTGCGCCCATTAAGGAACCACTGGCAGCAGTAAATCGAAAAAAAGTAGGTTAAAATTGGCCTCTGCCTGGGGAATTTTAATAGTAAAAAACCTACGTAAATTATTCTCTGAAGTAAACGACTCTGAAGTCGGAGATTATCTGCCTGTATGGCGAGGGACACATAAGCACACGGATGCCGGTGTGGTAACAAATAAATAAGAAATAAATAACAAATTATATTTGGGGCATATTTCAGGCTCTAGGGACTTTGCTATAGATATAAAGGAGGCGGACACAAACGAGCAGAAAATATGGAAAGTGCTCAGTTTATCATTTGCTTCATCGCTGTGGTTCACTAGAAGATTCTCAAATGTAAATCTTGACTTACTGAGCGGAAACGGGAAAAAGCACACGAATAAGTAGAGTATGAAATGTCTACAATTATATACGATAAGAGTCTTTCGGCTAATCCGAATTTATAATTAAAATTGCCGTATTTCTTCTCATAAGGTATGTCTGTCTGTTCTCTGAATACACCGGGCTACTGGAGTTTCCGTTGTTATAACTTAATTTCCTGTTTGGATTTGGTGTCAAAATTAACACTCTACATTTCTAAACATAACATCTAGAAACATAACATCTTGAAACATGCTATCTACAATAATTTCATCTAAAACAATGCATTTATTAATATTTTGGATCTACAGGTATTTGGTTTTCAAACATACCAATTTACACACATAATAAATACGTCTACAAACATTAACATTTACACACACACACAAAACAATAACAACATAGAATCATAATAATTGCAGGAGTTTAAACAGACTAGCGGCTTCCACCAGTCATCGTTGACTTTGGATTTTGCAGTGCCCCTAAGAAATGTTATTATTTCCCCGTGTATTTTCTTTTTCTATGAATCTGTTTGCTTCTCGTCTGAGTTGGATCTTTAGAGTGTGTTTCTAAAGATTACGCTCTACAGTTATTTCTTCACATGCTCCAGGGTATATTTACAGTTTTCATTTCTCGTTTACACACGTCTACAAATCGAAGTTTTGGGCGCACAAAACTTCTTTTATTCCTTGGTGGTCATGAAATGTGAGCCTCAGCGTCTCGTTGATCCATTCATGTGATCACATTTTGTGCCATGCTCTCTGACATATAAGACATGATACAAGCTTGATGCAGGAGCTACTGAGTTGAGTGCTCCATACACACTGTGAGCTGTGCATTTCATCCGTTTTGATCATGTTACGAAATTCCGATTGCTTACAATGATTGAAGATGTGGTATGACGGCGAACAGATGACTGAGTTTACTTTCTGTGCAGTTTCGCCTTATGTCTTTTGGCGTGTTCTGAGACTGCTATAATGGGGACTGCAGCCATCTTTCTTTGTTTGGGAGATGAGCTATTAATTCGGATGATTCCACTGGCACGGGCGGTTGAGCAATTATGGATTTTAATTCGTTTGCAGTGATACCGGGGCCTTCCATAAACATAACCATAGCCATGCCAGCGTAACTTACGTTGTTTGTGCAGCATATCTTCATCTAGAAACATGGCATTTGCAAACAAGACATCTTTCACTACTGTATCTACAACGTTAGCACGTATAAACACAATTTTTAAAATATTAAATACACATGCATGACAAGTACAAACAATGCATGGTTAAATATTGTGTCTACAAACATTTCTTGTACAAACATATCTATTTCAATATTAAATAAACAAGTACGAAAAGTACAAACAACACAACTGTAAATATTACTTCTTCAAAAGTAAATGCACAAAGAAGACATCATCAAACATGAAATAAAGAAACGAAATACCACAACTTTAAATATTGCAGCTGCAATCATGTACAAACAAACAAAAATGTACAAACAATATATTTTTAAAATAATATTGCATCTACAAACATGACATTTTCAAACAATGCGTCTTTAATTAAATATGACATCTTCAAAAATTAAGTGTACACACGATTTGAAGTGTACACACGATATGAAGTGTTCAAATGATATGAATTGTACAAACGATACATCTACAATTGTTGAATTTACAAAGAAGAACTGTAAACAAATAGATCTTAAAAAATTAAATTTACAAATATCACATGTGAAACAAATCTCGACCAGTAATAATTCATCAAGTGTCATCACGTACACACATACAGTACATCTACAAACAATATATTGTTAAATATCACATCTACAAACAATATGTTCTTAAATATCACATCTAGAAACAATATATTCTTAAATATCACATCTACAAACAATATATTCTTAAATATCACATCTACAAACAATATATTCTTAAATATCACATCTACAAACAATATATTATTAAATATCACATCTACAAATAATATATTCTTAAATATCACATCTACAAACAATATATTCTTAAATATCACATCTACAAACAATATATTCCTAAATATCACATCTACAAACAATATATTCTTAAATATCACATCTACAAACAATATATTCCTAAATATCACATCTACAAACAATATATTGTTAAATATCACATCTACAAACAATATGTTCTTAAATATCACATCTAGAAACAATATATTCTTAAATATCACTTCTACAATCAATATATTCTTAAATATCACATCTACAAACAATATATTCTTAAATATCACATCTACAAACAATATATTATTAAATATCACATCTACAAATAATATATTCTTAAATATCACATCTACAAACAATATATTCTTAAATATCACATCTACAAACAATATATTCCTAAATATCACATCTACAAACAATATATTCTTAAATATCACATCTACAAACAATATATTCCTAAATATCACATCTACAAACAATATATTGTTAAATATCACATCTACAAACAATATGTTCTTAAATATCACATCTAGAAACAATATATTCTTAAATATCACATCTACAAACAATATATTCTTAAATATCACATCTACAAACAATATATTCTTAAATATCACATCTACAAACAATATATTATTAAATATCACATCTACAAATAATATATTCTTAAATATCACATCTACAAACAATATATTCTTAAATATCACATCTACAAACAATATATTCCTGAATATCACATCTACAAACAATATATTCTTAAATATCACATCTACAAACAATATATTCCTAAATATCACATCTACAAACAATATATTCTTAAATATCACATCTACAAACAATATATTCTTAAATATCACATCTAGAAACAATATATTCTTAAATATCACATCTACAAACAATATATTCTTAAATATCACATCTACAAACAATATATTCTTAAATATCACATCTACAAACAATATATTATTAAATATCACATCTACAAATAATATATTCTTAAATATCACATCTACAAACAATATATTCTTAAATATCACATCTACAAACAATATATTCCTAAATATCACATCTACAAACAATATATTCTTAAATATCACATCTACAAACAATATATTCCTAAATATCACATCTACAAACAATATATTCTTAAATATCACATCTACAAACAATATATTCTTAAATATCACATCTACAAATAATATATTCTTAAATATCACATCTACAAACAATATATTCTTAAATATCACATCTACAAACAATATATTCCTAAATATCACATCTACAAACAATATATTCTTAAATATCACATCTACAAACAATACATTCTTAAATATCACATCTACAAACAATATATTCTTAAATATCACATCTACAAACAATATATTCTTAAATATCACATCTACAAACATGGCATCACAAATCGTAACATCTACAAACATTACGAAAACGACCAAGGAAAGTCATGATGACATTTGTCAAACTGCTTGCACAAATCGAATGGTCCGGATCGAAAGATGCGGATATCAGCATCCTGATGTCAACGGCGGCACAGCATACAAATCGTTCTTTAATGTACCACGACTAAGACAGTATCAAAGAAAATCGCGCGTAATTTACCTTTATATGAGACGAGGCTCACTTTCTTGACTGGCCTCCCTAACACTTAACGCTCTTGTTACGACACTGGGTCGTATATTAGTTGACCTCATGCTGGGATGTTATTGCATACTGGACTGGGTAAAAGAACATATGTAACTGGCAATGGCATGATTCATATGTTGAGTGTTAGTTTGGTAGATGTGAGTTATGTTATATTTTGTTGGGATCATCATCAATGCATACCGGGCGAATACATAGGTGCTTCGGTTTCCCCCCTCGAAATATCGAGAATCTTGGAGGAAAACCCCGACTCGTGTCCACGAACTCCGCAGCACAGACCGGAATCCATTGGTTAACGTGGATTTTTTCTGAGAATTTTGCCCGGACCGGGAGCATTTTGTTGCCTCCTCTTCTCATTTTTTTACTGCCATGGATTTTCTATCGTGCGCGAATGCATACGGGACCTATTGCTGTTTAGCTCGTTTCCGAGACGGCTAGACGTCGGATCTCACTACCCAGAGACCAGAGGAGGGTTACAAAATTTAAAAAAAAATATTTTCCCACTGGTGGAATTGAAACCTGGATATTCCCGTTCATAGGCCGACGTATAACCTCTAGACCACTAAGCCCTTGTTAAATGTAAATATGTTATTTATGCGACCCGAGAGCTTGCCGTCTTTGCGATTGTTCTATCTTCTGTACAGCATCTATGAATGATGGCTGGCTTCTCTTTTCTATCCTTTCTCACTTGACCAGACTGGTTAGTCTGTATCTCCTGTTGCTGGGTCTAGATCAGCTCTGTTGTTCATTGATCCTGGCGCATGCAGTCAGCTATGAGTCGCTGATCTCTCTCATTTGAGGCACTGGTAGGCGTCAGGATCTCCAGTCTCTTTCTAGTCATTAGATTTCTGTTTCAGTAACAGTAGATGTTTCATGACGCTAACCCTAACCTATCCAAATATGACAAAAATAAGTTCTCTTCCATAAACCCGGACACCTAAGAAAGAAGACACGAAGTAAAGTTAAAAAAACAATTTCATTTTCTAGCATGACAAGAAAGAAACAGTACGACTTATAAGAAATAGCAGTCTTCGTCATCTTTCCTTCCTCATTTGTCTTTCAACATCTGGGGGAGATATAATTTGCCGTCTTTTGCTGTTCTGTTGGCTTCACCTGCTGCTATGTTTACTATTTATTCTAGTATTCTACCAATCAACCTTTTTATCTGGTCAGCCCTTGAGTCTGCTGTTCTCGCAAGGTTTAATGAAGGCTTGTTGTGTTGTTTTGATATATCTGTCTTATTACGTGTCCAAACTATTTTATCTGTTGTTTCTTTACATATTGTATGTCCGGGGTTATTTCTAGCATTTTTAGTTCTTCCTTTCTGATCTTAACTGTCAAGCCGTTTCCTGTCATTGGTCTAACACATTTCATCTCTGTAGCAGTTTTTTCTCTTATAGTTCATTTAGGTCTGGCAATGGTTTTACAACGTTGGAATGAAGAGGAATAGCAGTGAAAAGATTGTTTCGACAAGCATGCGGTTGGACATCATCGTCATCAAGTACCGTGTCAGCTGGCGTAGGTGATCATGTCTCTCCACAACTTTCTATCTCGGCAGTTATTTATCATTTCCATTGTCGACCTTTTGCCAAGCCATTCTCTTAAGCTGTCTGGTATCTTTTCTCTTTGCTTCCCTCTATCTCTTATTCCTTCGATTTTCCCAGTTGTTACAATATATTCCAGCTGTTCCCTTCTGATTACATGGCCAAAACATGATGACCGTTTCTTCCTAATATTGGAAATTAGCTCTCTTTTTGTTTGGCCTCTTTCAGAATGTTTTCATTACGCTTCTTAGCTGTCCATGATATTCTCAACATTCTTCTGTAAAACCACGTTTATACAGTCTCCAATGATCTTCTTGTCTGTTTTCCTATTGTCCATGATTCACATTCATATGTTAAGAATGGTTCTACGTAACATTTCTATCTATCTATTGACCTTTCGAGCCGTAGCCGACCCATAGGGCGTAGACTCAGATACTCCTTCCTTCATCTAAATTTTTTCTTCTAGCAGTTTTCAATTCTTGTCAAGACCTTTTATCAAATCTCGCCATTTGTCTTTGTTCTGTGCAATCAGCTCTATCTCATTGAGGCAGCCGATTCCTGTTGCTCTTGCCTCTCTCATCAATGTTTTTCTCAGTGTCTTATCTGGGTCTTCCTCTTTTCCTCTTACCTGTTGTTGCCCACGAGGGCTTGCTTTGCTATTCGGTTATTATCTCTTCTCATCACATGTCCAACATATGACCATCGTCGTTTCTTGATTACTGAAGATATTAGTGGTTGATTGGTGATTTCTCTAATGTCCTCATTTGTTTTGAATTTGTTCCACGCTATACCAAGTATTTTCCTTAGACATTTATTTTAGAATGCGTTCAACTTTGTTTCTATATCTCTCGTTGTTTTCCAGCTTTCACGCGTGACGGCTGATAGTACATTTGATTTGAATAGTCTAAGTTTTGTGTTTGTGCTGATGAGTTTTGATTTCAACAACTTTTCAAGGCTTCTGAAAGACATTGGTGTTTTAGCTATTCTAATTCTAATTTCTTTACTTGTATCCCCTTCCCGATCAATGTGACTTCCAAGATAGATAAAGTGATCGATCTCTTCCACTGGTTTGTTTTCCATGTATATTCTGTCTTCTGTTGGAATTAAGCTTTTCATGACTTTAGTCTTTTCATGATTGATCTCAAGCCCAATTTTGTTTTGCTGGCTATTGATGATAGTTCATTTGTGTTTTCCTGCATTGTTTTTACCTGACTACTGATGAGGACTATGTCATAATATAACATTTAGGAACTCTTTTTCTTGTTTCTATTGATAAAAATTGATTGCACAGTATCTTCCTTTTTTTTTTAAAGCTGCTTTTGCTTGAGTTTCTGCATCTCACCTCTGTTGTACACTACCATCTCACCTCTGTTGTACATCTACCATCTCACCTCTGTTGTACATCTAACATCTCACCTCTGTTGTACATCTACCATCTCACCTCTGTTGTACATCTACCATCTCACCTCTTTGTACATCTACCATCTCACCTCTGTTGTACATCTAACATCTCACCTCTGTTGTACATCTACCATCTCACCTCTGTTGTACATCTACCATCTCACCTCTGTTGTACATCTACCATCTCACCTCTGTTGTACATCTACCATCTCACCTCTGTTGTACATCTACCATCTCACCTCTGTTGTACATCTACTATCTGCGGCTAACATTGTTCCCAGATATTTATGTGGGTGGACAGGCATCTGATACAAAAGACGAAGGAGCAAGGAGATGAGGTCAGGCTCCACAAATGCATCTTCTTCATTCTGCCTTGGATATGCCTATCTGATATTGGCAAATTCAGTCACGAGAGAAGCTGTACATTAAAACAACATTCTGCATAAATTACCAACCTCTCTGGGGGCCTCGGTAGCCTAGTTGGGAAAACCACCCGACTTGCCTACCGAAGTTCGGATAACCCGTGTTCGATTCCCGCTGGGAGTAGTGTGAGTTGTACTCGTGGTTGAAAAAAAAAATACCCCCACGGTCGACCCAGCCGTTGGCAGAAATGGGTACCAGGATATTACCCTGGGAAGGTGAGGAATGTTGCCTCGCATCTGAGTTTCGATGCTTGAGGCGACACTATCCAGGAATTTCCGAACACTTCTGGATAGGCGGCCGAGCACATATGGGTGGAAACTCGCGTGCTAAGACGCCGGTTCAAGTCTCGTACTTTACCTTTACCTACCTCTAACAAATTATGGTTGCTTGCCAGTAACCTTTTGCCATTGTTTCAAGGCAAGGGCCACGGTTATATATATATAAATGTGTGTATGTGTGTATGTATGTATGTATGTATGTATGTATATGTGTGTATGTTTGTATGTATGTATGTATGTATGTGTGTGTATGCATGGTGCTGGGTGATATCAGATGGAGGGAACAAAAAAAAACGGAAGTCCCGTCACACAACATGGCAGCAGTATGTACAGCAATGTGGCGTTAGTGCTCGTATTTTCTTTATAGACATTCGGCGCTTTCTTCTTTGAGTAATGTGGTCGATATTACGCCAGTGCCGTCTTTCTTTCCACTGGGTTAGCTGGAAGCCGTCGATCAGGATCGAACTCGATCCCTTGTCCTTAGTATAGTAGTTCATTATCCGCTACGGCCCCAGCGTGAGTGCTAATTAGCAACACAATTATGTAAACAAAATCAAACATCCACTAAAAGTTTCCTCTAAGTTCTATAACTCTTAGCAAGTAATAAGGTTTTCATTTTGATATTTTGTAATGAACAATGACGTATATTTATTTGTCATGTAGTCGGTATCTTCCTGTGTGTTACCGGGGCTTCATTATGAGGGAAGTAAAGAATAATGACAATGTGACCTCCCGGCATGTCGTAAGAGGCGACTAAGGAGGTTGATCGATGGCTCGACAAGGTGTCATTGTAAAATGTATTGTTATGGAAACAGCGCCATAGATTTTAGAGCACTGATCTCTGCAATATGTGCCATTTTGGCACGCAAGGTTTCTGTTTTTGAAATTGTGGTTCTGCCCTATGTGCCGTCTTTGGCTCGAAAGGACAATAGATAGATAGAAAGATAGATAGATAGATAGATAGATAGATAGATAGATAGATAGATAGATAGATAGATAGATAGATAGATAGATAGATAGATAGATAGATAGATAGATAGATAGATAGATAGATAGATAGATAGATAGATAGATAGATTAGATAGATAGATAGATAGATAGATAGATAGATAGATAGATAGATAGATAGATAGATAGATAGATAGATAGATAGATAGATAGATAGATAGATAGACAGACAGACAGACAGACAGACAGACAGACAGACAGACAGACAGACAGACAGACAGACAGACAGACAGATAGATAGATAGATAGATAGATAGATAGATAGATAGATAGATAGATAGATAGATAGATAGATAGATAGATAGATAGATAGATAGATAGATAGATAGATAGATAGATAGATAGATAGATAGATAGATAGATAGATAGATAGATAGATAGATAGATAGATAGATAGATAGATAGATAGATAGACAGATAGATAGATAGAGTCTGTATCACTCTAGGTCACTTTGATTTAGAGGAAAACTATCTCGTGTACACATTTTATTTCGCTAGAAGCGGCGGGTATTCAGAGGAGGAAACAGGGGCCACGACTCCTCTAACATTTGATCAGAGTACTTCACACACTGACATTCAAGCTCAATAAGTTAAATATTAGTGTACAACCAGTCACCGTCATAAGTCTGTCGTGATATAGCTCAAGTCTTTAGAACAGTTACTTATAGATGTACCTCAATGTCTGTGCAGATTAAACCTATTACAACAGTGCAACGATATCTACGACCTTGCAATGTGCATTATAACTAGGCACGCTATTTCATTAACCACACTCCTGGTTGCCATGACAGCAGTGATTCAACTAATAGTTGACATTTTCTCTATATTTATCGTAGATATAAAGGTATAGACGGAAGGAGGCAAGTAGCTACTTAAATCATTACGCCGCGTCGTTATTTAAAAATAATCTGTAACAAAACAGTAATAAATATTAATCCACAAGAAAAGCGTGGTTTAATTTTTTTATATAAATTACAAAGCAGATAACTAAGATTCGATGTAATCATGATAATTTAGTGCAATAATTGAAGGGACTATTTTACTTGGCGTAATCTTTCTGTCTCAAATTATCGGGTTAAAGGTTAATGTAAAAGTTCGATCCCACATGTTGACCTCAAACCTCCTCAAGCCGCCAGTAGTTCGGTAAACACCGAAGCCATGTCGACAAAAATCACCACATCTGAGGTGTGAACCTGAACGGGCCCGGTCAGTAACGAATACAAGACAAACATTAACGCGCTGTAATTATACAAATTAATTAAATATAAATATTGTTACATTAAATAAGTAATATCTACATCATTTGTCTAGTTGTTATTTTGAGTTCATATACAATTTAATTAGCGAATAAAATTAACAAATGTCACCTTCTTATTATGTTATAGCGATAACAAGAAATGATAATTACTTCTCATTTTAGCAACACCTTGACTATGTAAACTGAATTAATGAAAACTTTCACGCGCTTTTTTGTGCTCTCAACAGACTCGCCACTCAAGTGCGACGAAGTAAAGAATCATTTATTTTCATATCATTATGTCATCTTTCTATTAAAAACACACGATTTGCATTAGTAACAATTAGATCATTTATATAAATGTATATAATATATACATTTATTCATGTTTAAGATGACCCGTGTGGATCTATTCTATTCGAAATAATGGAGTCTGTGGAAATTATAGAATCGAGACGAGATCAATAGCTTCAGCGGACATTAATCGTGAATAAGTGGAAGAAACTGACAAATGCTGTTATTTATTTATCTTGCTCAGATGTACCACGAGGCAGGCATTGTGAGGGGAGTCGCCATTTTCTGAACTGGATCAAGTGTATCGCACTGGCAGCTGTCAGGTTGTGTAGCTGAAGCATTTTGTGCTATTGTTTCTCCAAATAATCCATGGTCTTGTTGGCGTTCTGCAGCGTCGATGGTCGTAGCCGAGTCATTGTGGCTGCCTAGGTCCCCATGAGTTCACGGGGTTATTTTATTTTCTGTCCGTTTCAGTCTGGAAGCAGTTCCTCCTCCTACTCTTCTTCTACTTCTTCTACTTCTTCTTCCTCTTCTACTTCTTCTACTTTTACTTCTTCCTCTTCTACTTTTTCTTCTTCTACTTTTACTTCTTCTTCTTCTACTTCTTCTTCTTCTACTTTTACTTCTTCTTCTTCTACTTTTTTCTTCTTCTACTTTTACTTCTTCTTCTTCTACTTTTTTCTTCTTCTACTTTTACTTCTTCTTCTTCTACTTCTTCTTCTTCTACTTTTACTTCTTCTTCTTCTACTTCTTCTTCTTCTACTTTTACTTCTTCTTCTTCTACTTCTTCTTCTTCTACTTTTACTTCTTCTTCTTCTACTTCTTCTTCTTCTACTTTTACTTCTTCTTCTTCTACTTCTTCTTCTTCTACTTTTACTTCTTCTTCTTCTACTTCTTCTTCTTCTACTTTTACTTCTTCTTCTTCTACTTTTTCTTCTTCTACTTTTACTTCTTCTTCTTCTACTTCTTCTTCTTCTACTTTTACTTCTTCTTCTTCTACTTTTTTCTTCTTCTACTTTTACTTCTTCTTCTTCTACTTCTTCTTCTTCTACTTTTACTTCTTCTTCTTCTACTTTTTTCTTCTTCTACTTTTACTTCTTCTTCTTCTACTTCTTCTTCTTCTACTTTTACTTCTTCTTCTTCTACTTTTCTTCTTCTACTTTTACTTCTTCTTCTTCTACTTTTTTCTTCTTCTACTTTTACTTCTTCCTCTTCTACTTCTTCTTCTTCTACTTTTACTTCTTCTTCTTCTATTTTTCTTCTTCTACTTTTACTTCTTCTTCTTCTATTTTTCTTCTTCTACTTTTACTTTTTCTTCTACTTCTTCTTCTTCTACTTTTTCTTCTACTTCTTCTTCTTCTACTTTTTCTTCTACTTCTTCTTCTTCTACTTTTTCTTCTACTACTTCTTCTTCTACTTTTTCTTCTACTTCTTCTTCTTCTTCTACTTGTTCTTCTGCTACATCTTCCTCTTCTACATCTTCTTCTTCTACTTGTTCTTCTTCTACATCTTCTTCTTCTACTTGTTCTTCTTCTACTTGTTCTTCTTCTACTTGTTCTTCTTCTACTTGTTCTTCTTCTACTTGTTCTACTTGTTCTACTTGTTCTTCTTCTACTTGTTCTTCTTCTACTTGTTCTTCTTCCCCTTCTACTTGTTCTACTTGTTCTTCTCCTTCTTCTACTTGTTCTTCTCCTTCTTCTACTTGTTCTTCTTCTACTTGTTCTTCTTCCCCTTCTACTTCTTCTACTTGTTCTTCTCCTTCTTCTACTTGTTCTTCTCCTTCTTCTACTTGTTCTTCTTCTACTTGTTCTTCTTCCCCTTCTACTTCTTCTACTTGTTCTTCTCCTTCTTCTACTTGTTCTTCTCATTCTTCTACTTGTTCTTCTTCTACTTGTTCTACTTGTTCTTCTCCTTCTTCTACTTGTTCTTCTTCTACTTGTTCTACTTGTTCTTCTCCTTCTTCTACTTGTTCTTCTTCTACTTGTTCTACTTGTTCTTCTCCTTCTTCTACTTGTTCTTCTCCTTCTTCTACTTGTTCTTCTCCTTCTTCTACTTGTTCTACTTGTTCTTCTCCTTCTTCTACTTGTTCTTCTTCTACTTGTTCTACTTGTTCTTCTCCTTCTTCTACTTGTTCTTCTTCTACTTGTTCTACTTGTTCTTCTCCTTCTTCTACTTGTTCTTCTTCTCCTTCTTCTACTTGTTCTTCTTCTCCTTCTTCTACTTGTTCTTCTTCTCCTTCTTCTACTTGTTCTTCTCCTTCTTCTACTTGTTCTACTTGTTCTTCTCCTTCTTCTACTTGTTCTTCTTCTACTTGTTCTACTTGTTCTTCTCCTTCTTCTACTTGTTCTTCTTCTACTTGTTCTTCTTCTACTTGTTCTACTTGTTCTTCTCCTTCTTCTACTTGTTCTACTTGTTCTTCTCCTTCTTCTACTTGTTCTTCTTCTACTTGTTCTACTTGTTCTTCTCCTTCTTCTACTTGTTCTTCTTCTACTTGTTCTACTTGTTCTTCTCCTTCTTCTACTTGTTCTTCTTCTCCTTCTTCTACTTGTTCTTCTTCTCCTTCTTCTACTTGTTCTTCTTCTCCTTCTTCTACTTGTTCTTCTCCTTCTTCTACTTGTTCTACTTGTTCTTCTCCTTCTTCTACTTGTTCTTCTTCTACTTGTTCTACTTGTTCTTCTCCTTCTTCTACTTGTTCTACTTGTTCTTCTCCTTCTTCTACTTGTTCTTCTTCTACTTGTTCTTCTTCTACTTGTTCTACTTGTTCTTCTCCTTCTTCTACTTGTTCTTCTTCTACTTGTTCTACTTGTTCTTCTCCTTCTTCTACTTGTTCTTCTTCTACTTGTTCTTCTCCTTCTTCTACTTGTTCTTCTTCTACTTGTTCTTCTTCTACTTGTTCTACTTGTTCTTCTCCTTCTTCTACTTGTTCTTCTTCTACTTGTTCTTCTTCTCCTTCTTCTACTTGTTCTTCTTCTACTTGTTCTACTTGTTCTTCTCCTTCTTCTACTTGTTCTTCTTCTACTTGTTCTTCTTCTCCTTCTTCTACTTGTTCTACTTGTTCTTCTCCTTCTTCTACTTGTTCTTCTTCTACTTGTTCTTCTTCTACTTGTTCTTCTTCTACTTGTTCTTCTTCTACTTGTTCTTCTTCTACTTTTTCTTCTCCTTCTTCTACTTGTTCTTCTTCTACTTGTTCTTCTTCTACTTGTTCTTCTCCTTCTTCTACTTGTTCTTCTCCTTCTTCTACTTGTTCTTCTTCTACTTGTTCTTCTTCCCCTTCTACTTCTTCTACTTGTTCTTCTCCTTCTTCTACTTGTTCTTCTCCTTCTTCTACTTGTTCTTCTTCCCCTTCTACTTCTTCTACTTGTTCTTCTCCTTCTTCTACTTGTTCTTCTTCCCCTTCTACTTCTTCTACTTGTTCTTCTCCTTCTTCTACTTGTTCTTCTTCCCCTTCTACTTCTTCTACTTGTTCTTCTCCTTCTTCTACTTGTTCTTCTTCTACTTGTTCTACTTGTTCTTCTCCTTCTTCTACTTGTTCTTCTTCTACTTGTTCTACTTGTTCTACTTGTTCTTCTCCTTCTTCTACTTGTTCTTCTTCTACTTGTTCTACTTGTTCTACTTGTTCTTCTCCTTCTTCTACTTGTTCTTCTTCTACTTGTTCTACTTGTTCTACTTGTTCTACTTGTTCTTCTTCTACTTGTTCTTCTTCTACTTGTTCTTCTTCTACTTGTTCTACTTCTTCTACTTGTTCTTCTCCTTCTTCTACTTGTTCTTCTTCCCCTTCTACTTCTTCTACTTGTTCTTCTCCTTCTTCTACTTGTTCTTCTTCTACTTGTTCTACTTGTTCTACTTGTTCTTCTCCTTCTTCTACTTGTTCTACTTGTTCTACTTGTTCTTCTCCTTCTTCTACTTGTTCTTCTTCTACTTGTTCTACTTGTTCTACTTGTTCTTCTTCTACTTGTTCTTCTTCTACTTGTTCTTCTTCTACTTGTTCTTCTTCCCCTTCTACTTCTTCTACTTGTTCTTCTTCCCCTTCTACTTCTTCTACTTGTTCTTCTCCTTCTTCTACTTGTTCTTCTCCTTCTTCTAATTGTTCTTCTCCTTCTTCTACTTGTTCTTCTCCTTCTTCTACTTGTTCTTCTCCTTCTTCTACTTGTTCTTCTCCTTCTTCTACTTGTTCTTCTCCTTCTTCTACTTGTTCTTCTCCTTCTTCTACTTGTTCTTCTTCTACTTGTTCTACTTGTTCTTCTCCTTCTTCTACTTGTTCTTCTTCTACTTGTTCTACTTGTTCTTCTCCTTCTTCTACTTGTTCTTCTCCTTCTTCTACTTGTTCTTCTCCTTCTTCTACTTGTTCTACTTGTTCTTCTCCTTCTTCTACTTGTTCTTCTTCTACTTGTTCTACTTGTTCTTCTCCTTCTTCTACTTGTTCTTCTTCTACTTGTTCTACTTGTTCTTCTCCTTCTTCTACTTGTTCTTCTTCTCCTTCTTCTACTTGTTCTTCTTCCTCTTCTACTTGTTCTTCTTCCTCTTCTACTTGTTCTTCTCCTTCTTCTACTTGTTCTTCTTCTTCTTCTACTTGTTCCTCTACTTCTTCTACTTTGTTCTTGTTCTTGTTCTTGTTCTTCATCCTGTTCTTCAGAGTTTACCCATTAAGTGAGGTGGATGCATTGTTTTATCTATTTTACGATATGTCGCGACATCTACGCCCTTTGATCCGTCACATCCGCTTTCGGCGTGGGTATGTTTCTAATTAACAATTTTACCTGAACGGACACCATTTTGGCTTATTCTTTTCGATTTTTACCTGTCAAGGGGTTCTTGAACGTGCCCAAAGTGCATTGTATATCAAAAATGTATAGGAAATGTTCCAGTTGCTTACCTACATCAGTACAACATCTCTGTAATGAGTGCGGAGTGCACAATGTGTTGTAAAGGTACTGCAACAATACAAATAATAACAGAACTCCATTTTGATTTAGACTTACCACTCATCTGAAGCGATTCTACACAACATTAACACACTATATGAGGTTCCTTTTAAAGTATATACAATTATATTATGTGTATATGTTTAGGAGCCTCGATGGTTGAGTGGTTAGTATGCTCGATTCGTGATCAGAAGGGTTTGGGTTAAGTTACTAGAAAGGCCGGATTTTTTTTAATGACTTAAATGGCTCCCGGGTTCACCTAGCCTCTAAAATGGGTACAAGATATTTTCCTGAGGAGTGTAGGCAGCCTGATATATTATACAGACCACGTCACCAACAAATATGCCGTGATCATGAAAAAGGGGAAACAAATATGGTTACTAATACCACATTCCCCATACACCTAGCACGGTGTGCAGAGAGCCTATATATGTGGCCTTTGACGTCTTGGCAGACGGTTGGTAGCAAGCAATCATAAGTCAGTATTTTAGTAAAATATTAGCGTCTTAGCCTTGATGCTGCTTTGCTGAACAGCTTCTCTCGTGGCTGAAACTTCCAATATTGGATAGACAGATCCATCCGCAGATCAAACAAGTTGTATTCGTGGTGCTTGGCCTCGTCTCTTTTCTCCTGCGCCTTTTGTATGCTGAATTTGATATCAGCACCGCCTCGAAAGTTGCTTTTTTAATTTGCATTTTTTATTTTTGTTCACCATGTGCTACAATCAGCAGCCATATTTTCCCAGTTTCTTTCTCTGATAGAGAATTCACTCAAGGAAGCTCTGCGAACATCTTGATATCTCAGTACTGGTCTGCCCTTTGGTCTTTTTCCGCCCTTAAGTTCACCGTGAAATATTTGTTTGGGAATACGAAAGTTTGCCATTCTTCTTGCATGCCCAGACACCAAAGTCTGCTATTATGGATGGAGGGAACCTTTATTTTATATATATATATATATACAGACGGACCTGTAAAACGACACCAAAGAAGTGCATGGGCATTTACAGCCACGCTCGGCAGGCAGAATAGTGTACGAAGACAGTGGTGCATACGTTATGACCACGAATAGCATGGCAATGGAGGCGATGGCAGTGACCAAGGCATTCAAATGGTTAGAGTCACAAGACTACACCCACGCATGTATACTGAGTGATTCGATGAGCATGATAAAAAAAAGTGGAGGCGGGCTCTGTACGCATGCAATGGGTAGAGTCGTTGCAGAAATCCAAAATACGTTAGGTCACCTTTGTCTATGTCCCTGGACATGCGGGAGTACGGGGAAATGAAAGAGCGGACAGGTTGGCTGATGGGCTGTCGTTGAAACGGGCAACCGATGGATCGGGCGGACATCATCAATGCACTCCGAGATGTGGGAAGAGCACAGGACTTCGACAAACACAGATCCACGTCACTTCTTCGGATGATGGAAATGGGAGTTAAGATGGGCACAGCCAGAAATGAGAAACTTGGTGGCAGTGTAAGAAGACTTATCAACCAACATAGAACTGGAGTCGTCAGTCGCTGGACACTGAGGAATTGCTGAGGAGGGGATCTGAGCACCTATGGACATGTTCGGAGTGCAATGATGATGACCCGCAAATAACTCAATAACTCAATATAATAAAGGTTCTCTCCATCCACAATATATATATCTCCAGACAATTAAGGTAATTCTGTCCACGTCTGTAGCACAAATGCCATTGTAATAATCATCCATAACAGAAAAAAGAAAGTATTTGTTTCCAATTAAACCGACAATTGTAAATATATCAGCAATTAATATTTTGAAGTGAAATTTTCTGCCACAAAATTGCATTGGCAACAACGTAGCCAAGGAGGTCAGATAATGTTTCGGGAATTATCCTGCACTGGTTAATGAAAGGTGACTTGGATGAAAGTAAAACTACAACCATTGGTTAGGTGTGTTGATATTCGCGGTAGACTATTTGGCGCTTTGCCACAGCCTTGATCGCACAAAGTCCATTGATCTGGCGTGTCGTCAACTAAGAGTTAAATATGGATCACCAGAAACAATAATTGTATCAGTTTATTCATTGAGTTCTGTTTTAGATCTGCTTTATCTGATGAATATATTTCACGCTCTGAAATTATATTCTCGTGTTCTGCCCACGTTATGTTTTTTTTAATTGTTTTTATTGATTTGGGTTTTTGTCTTCTTCGTGCAGTACGACTTGTTTAACCGTAGACTATTTTTTGTAGGTTTTATTAACTGAACTTTATAGTACAAGACAGTAATAGGCCACAGAGATGGAATTTCTCAGGAGAATGTTGTAAGTTCCCTGGACAGCTAAAAAAATAAACCAACGAGGAAATTCTCAAAAAGGCCAACACAAAAAGGGAGCTCATAAGAAACATCAGAAAGAAACAATCAACATTTTTCATGCACATCATGAGAAGAGGAAAGTTGGAATACTTGGTTACAACTGGCAAAATACAGGGAAAGATAGATCATGGACGACAAAGACAGAAAATACTGGATTGCTTGGTGTCATGGCATGGAAAACAGTCAACAACAGAAATGATACGATGCACGATAGATACAAGTTTGTGGAAAGACATGATTGCCTACGCCAACCGGTATGGCACATAATGATGATGATATATATTACATATATATATATATATATATATATATATATATATATATAAATATATAGAGAGTGAAAGAGAGAACGAGAGAGAGAGAGAGAGAAGAGAGAGAGCGTAGGGCAGAAAGAAAGTGAAAGAGAGAGAGAGAGAGAGAGAGAGAGAGAGAGAGAGAGAGAGAGAGAATTTGTAAGCACTGATAGCAGATGGTACTCATGTACAAATATAGTCAGGAAATAGAATAGGTCCCCTCCCTTACACACATACACTGACACGAAGACACAAAGTTACCGTTCTGGTGATAAATTAATGATTAATTGTATAATTTGTTAACCTACCACTTCCAGCTGATTGTACTTTTACATTCTCTTGTTACGATATGTTGACCTCCCATTTTACAATCCCCATCGAAGGTTATCGGCACATGAATTTTGGGGTAATGTGGTCAGTATTACGCCCGTGCCGCTTTACTTTCCCCGAAAAATTCGGTACCCATTAAAGGATGGTTGAACCCGGAAGCCGGCAATTAGGATCCCAGTTCACTAACCACTGAGCTATCGCGGCTCTCATATACAGCATATACACGCATATAAAAGATGAGATAAACATTATCTCGCATAAATGGAAAACAAAACAATCTCCCATAAATGGAAAAATAAAACCGTCCCCATAAATGGAAAAATAAAACCGTCCCCATAAATGGAAAAATAAAACCGTCCCCATAAATGGAAAAATAGAACCGTCTCCCAGAAATGGAAAAATAAAACCGTCTCCCATAAATGGAAAAATAAAGCCATCTCCAAAACAACAATGATGAGATTATAAAAGATAGTGGCTTTCGTGTTTCTATACGCCTGTGAATCATGCATGGTCACTTACTCTTGATCTTGAAATAAAGTATATAAAGGTCTTCCGCAATCTTCTTGTATAGAGACAATATCATCAATGAAGAAATGCGCAACAAAACTCAAAGGTTTGTTTAATTTAGTTTTAGTTTAGTCCACAGGTCAGCTCTGTTGCACATCGGATAAGTCAATAAGTGCTCAGATCCCTTCCGAAGTATATCTATCAATGTGTAGCGAGTAAGGACACCGGTTAGGTGTTGGTTGACAAGTCCTCTTTGGAGCAACTCAAAGGTCCAGCGAGCCATGGTTATGGTTATGGAAGGCCCCTGTATCACCGCAAACGAATTAAAATCCATAATTGCTCAACCACCCGTGCCAGTGGAATAATTCGAATTACTATTTCATCTCCCAAACAAAGAGAGGTAGCTGTAGTCCCCATCATAGCAGTCTCAGCACACGTAAAAAGACATAGGGCGAAACTGCACAGAAAGTTAACACCGTCATCTGTTCTCCATCATACGATATCGTCATTCATCGTAAACAATCGGAATATCGAAACACGATCTAAACAGATGAGACACACAGCTCACGGTGTACACAGAGCACTTAACTCAGTAGCTCCTGCAACAAGCTGGACTTGGAATATGAGGAAACTGCAACAAGGAACACTTTTCATGCATAGCCTTTAATGGTTCCCGCCGCCTATCCACCACATAGCGGATCATTTAAAGACTTACTGTTAACGGTAAAAGATGAAAACTAAAATATGTTACGGACATGTTACAAGATTGACGGACCTTGGATATGAGCGTATCAGGTCATAGTACCAGGCAAGAGAGGAGAAAGCAGACAGTGGAAGCAGTGGGAAGACGATAGCTGAGGATGATAAAACTTCAGTCACAAATCATAATGCAGCTCTTAATAGTTAAAGGAACAGGCAACTAAATGCAGTGAAGGGGTAAAGCTGGTAGAAAGGAGCCAGTAGTGGAGTCTGATGTTCACTCCAAGGTTTAGTGACAGCTTTTCAAAAAGGGAACACAACAAAATACTGACTCCTTGCTACCAGCTTTACACCGGCTCCTTGCTACCAGCTTTACACTGGCTCCTTGCTATCAGTTTTCCACTTGTTCCTGGCTACCAGCTTTACACTGACCCCTTGCTACCAGCTTTACACTGGCTCCTTGCTACCAGCTTTACACTGACTCCTTGCTACCAGCTTTACACTGACTCCTTGCTACCAGCTTTACAACTGGCTCCTTGCTACCAGCTTTACAATGACTCCTTGTTACCAGCTTTACACTGGCTCCTTGCTACCAGCTTTACAACTGGCTCCTTGCTACCAGCTTTACCGACCGGAACGTCAGTATTTTGATGCGTTCCTTCTTTGTAAAACTGTCACCATACCTTGGAGTGTACATCACACCCAGTCCTGGCTCCTCATTAATCGTTAATGTTGGAGGAAAACGGACTCATATGATGAGGATTTTTTGTTTTCTATCTGGGAACACAATCCACATACTTGAAATAAAAATCCTGAATCTCTCACGTCGTGGCGACTACTTTGACCAAGCGGTCTTTATCCTTCTGGTTCTATCTTGTGCCCACCCGACATATACCAGCGATGGTAATATATGTCGTAAAGACACATTGTTTAAACAAAAAATTAATATGATGATGAATATATTATTTCAACGTATTCATCTTTCGTTTCATTATCTGTTTCGTGTGTCCCACTCTTATTCACAACCTTCCATCAGCTGAGCCTGTCATGTTGGATTTACTGTAATCACACCCTGGTCTCACTACCATTTCCCTTCTCAATATATGATGATTAATTTAGCCCCAGCTATTATTATGTCCCCTTGTAACCACATCCACCTGTGGAACTTCATCTATTGTCTCCCATGACTGACAGATTGTCATTCATTTTGCCAGTGTAGATTACATATATTTGCGTTGATACGTTTTATTGATAATATATCTGCTGTTTTGTACCACGGCTGTAGTCATTATGGAAATAATATTTTCATTTTTTTTTATATTTTCAGTATATGTTAGTCCTACCTGATTGTGGTTTTGTATATTCACTGAAAGGTTATTTATGTTTCGATGTCTCTTATTTATATATCTCTTGGTGTCATTTTGATAGATTCTTATTCGTTATTCATTTAATTGCTTTCATGTAGTTATATTGTGTGTTTATTTTAATTATTTAGGTGTAGTTTTCCTACACATTTACAATTATGGTGCATTATCAGTTTCACTTCGTATAAAGGTCAAGGTCAAGTACGAGACTTGAACCGGCGTCTTAGCACGCGAGTTTACACTCATATGTGCTCGGCCGCCTATCCAGAAATGTTCGGAGATTTCTGTATAGTGTCGCCTCAAGCATCGAAACTCAGATGCGGAGCAACATTCCTCACCTTCCCAGGGTAATATCCTGGTACCCATTTCTGCCATCGGCTGGGTCGACCGTGGGGGTATTTTTTTTTTCCAACCACGAGTACAATTCACCCTGCTCCCAGCGGGAATCGAACCCAGGTTGTCCGAACGCGATAGTCCAGTCGGGTGGCTTTCCCAACTCGGCTACCGATGCCCCCGTATACTTCGTATATCTATTTTCATTACAAACAAAATTGTACCAGATAAATGCTGACAAAATGATGTCGTAATGAGTCTATGCCCATTTTTATCATCTTCACAACCACCATCGTCATTACTATCTCATCTTCGTATCTTCCTTCTTCTTTCGCTTATCTAAATCTCTATCTTTAAAAATTGTCTCTTTGATTAATTTTACTGCCTTAAGCAGCTCACAGAAGTTAACATACGCTTCTATTTTTAGTTATCGCTATTTGACCAGTTGACGTAACTTGTGATTGTATGAAGTAAAGGAAAATAAAGTAAAGTAAAGTAAAGTATATTCCTATATGGTGCAGAAACATGGACATTAGACAAGAAAACAGAACAGAGAATTGAAGCCTTTGAAATGTGGATATATAGAAGAATAGGTAGAATTGGATGGAAGGAAAAGAAAACAAACGATGAAGTTTTAAAACAACTAAAAATGAAAAGAGAACTACTAAGCACAATTCAAACAAGACAAATGCGATTTTTGGGCCATGTTAAAAGACACAACAGCCTACTAAAAGTAATCCTGGAGGAAAAAATTACAAGGTAAAAGAGGCAGAGGCAGAGGCAGACCAAGACTAACATGGACGAGTAACATCAAAAGATGAACAAATCAGCATATGACAACCTGCACCATCAAAGCAAGAGACAGAGCAGAATGGCGCTCCATGGTAGCCAACCTTCGTTGCGGAGACGGCACTCGATGATGATGATGATGATAATGATGCAAGTAAAGTAAAGTAAAGTAGTTCTACCACGAGTAAAATATGAGTTACATATTCTGATATTTCCGCACAAAATGCAAAGTGTCCAATTTTGGTGAGTTTCTCACTTAGAAGTAGCAAGTCCAAATTGACTGGGGAAAACAAATTAAAGTAACTTTCAGTACTAAGACAAGTCCGTGCAAACAGACCACATAGAACGCACTTGGGAACGTGCCTCCGTGTATGAGAATTTAGGCAAAAACGTAGATTAGGCTATTCTGACACCGTAAAGCTCTTGCGAATGGAAGTACGAGTCGTTTGGCGCCAAGATCTCCGCGCCAATCACTTTCGTCTGCCGGAGCAGTCTTGGCGGATTTCACGTGAGTAAACAGATCAACTGACGCTCGCTTTTCAGGCGCATATAGGAAGTCATAGATACTCACAGTCGACGAGAGCTGTCAGAGAAAGGAATGACAGGAGGCGAGGCTGGGTAGAGGGGGTTTGTGAGCGAGTGTTGAGGAGGGGATCAGGAAAGAGAAATTGGGACAAACGATTGAGAGAGATTGAAATATAGAATGATGAAAGTTAAAACTAGAAATTAACAGAGGCAAATTTAAAGCGAGAAAGATTGAATGAGAGAAGGTTCTAAACAAATCGGCATATACAAATATAAATAGATTGAAGGAGAAAATTAGACATAAATAATTATGAAAAAGAGGAGAGTAATTGAGGGAGAAAAATAGACATAAATAATCATGGAAAAGAGGAGAGAAATTGAGGGAGAAAATTAGACATAAATAATTATGAAAAAGAGGAGAGAAATTGAGGGAGAAAATTAGACATAAATAATAATGAAAAAAAAAAAAGAAATTGAGCTTGGCATAATATTTGTGGATATGAAGTTAAAAGCTGAGAAAGAAAATGAAAAAAAAATATATATATGACACTGAGAACAAAAAGAGAAAAAGAATAATTAATGCAGGGGAGTTAAAGGAAGAGAAGTAAAGAAAAAAGTGATAGCGTATAGAAATAAAGAAATAGAAGATGAAGAAACAGATAGAGAGAGAGAGAGAGAGAGAGAGAGAGAGAGAGAGAGAGAGAGAGAGAGAGGGAGAATATGTTGTATGAAAAAAAAATCCTCCAACAAGTGGGAGAGTATATAGGTCTTCATATACAGCCATACCAGGTCTTCATGCGGACATCCGTTAGTTAAAAGAAATATAAAAGATCTACATAGAACAATTCAAAACATTGGATCAATTATACGCTTAACAAAAGAAACAAGACTTGCAAAACCTAGCGGTGAAATCAAGGGCTCCCGTCACGCCACGTGACGTATAGGGAATATGGTGTTAGTGACCATCATTTTTATATACATTCAGGACATTAATTTTTTGGATAATGTGGTCGATATTGCGCCCGTGCCGCTTTACTTTCCCAGAAAAAAAAAAAAAAACTGGTACCAATTTTAAGGCTGGGTGAACCCTGAAGCCGTCTATCAGGATCGAACTGGACCTCTTGTCCTTTGTAGTCCAGTTCGCTAACCAGCGAGTTATCGCGGCTTAAAACCTAGCTGTGAAGTGCCAGAAATTGAGAGGTTTGATTTCTGTCCGGTGTGAGGTTTCCAGCCAGAGAGCAACTAAATCATGAAATATTATTTCATTAGGTTTTTATTTCTTCTTTTGGTCTTCGTTGAACATATCTTTGTTGTTATATTAGTTATTTATATAACATTCATCATCATCATCGAGTGCCGTACCCGCAACGAAGGTTGGCTACCATGGAGCGCCATTCTGCTCTGTCTCTTGCTTTGATTGGTGCAGGTTGTCATAGGCTGATTTATCCATCTTTTGATGTTACTCGTCCTCGTTCTTGGTCTGCCACTGCCTCTTTTACCTTGTATTTTCCCCTCCAGGATTACTTTTAGTAGGCTGTTGTGTCTTTTAACATGGCCCAAAAATCGCATTTGTCTTGTTTGAATTGTGTTTAGTAGTTCTCTTTTCATTTTTAGTTGTTTTAAGACTTCATCGTTGTTTTCTTTTCTTTCCATCCAATTCTACCTATTCTTCTATATATCTACATTTCAAAGGCTTCAATTCTCTGTTTCATGTAAACATTATTTATGATTAATTACTCAGTCATAAAATCTTACTGTATAATTAATAACTGTGTAAAAGAAAATGGAAGAAGGAAGTTTTTTGTTTTTTTTTGGAGGGGGGGGGGGCAGCAGTTCAGACATAATTTGGTCTTAATCTCCTGGCAGTAGCCAACCAGAGAAACACAAAAAAAAAAGGACTGAATGAATATTTCATTTTAATAAATATAACAATTTTAATAGTAACATTTTAAAAACAAGAATAATGTTCTCCACACTTTCCAAAAGAAAAAAAAAAACCATTTAACAGAATGACTGAATTCAAATTGAAATAATAGTTATACTTGAAGTTTTATTTTGAAATAATAACATTAATAGATCAAGAAATTATATCAACAAATGCACGAATTAACCATTAATAAATAATGTTAATGAAATTTTAATGAGGAAGTTCTCAAAGAGGCCAACACAAAAAGGGAGCTCTTAAAAAACATCAGAAAGAAGCAACCAACATTTTTCGGGCACATAATGAGAAGAGGAAAGTTGGAATACTTGGTTACAACTGGCAAAATAAAAGGAAAGAGAGATCGTGGGCGACAAAGAGAGAAATACTGGATAGCTTGGTGTCATGGCATGGAAAACAGTCAACTACAGAACTGATACGATGCACTGTAGATAGAAGATTGTGGAGGGACATGGTCACCTACGCCAACCTGTATGGCACATGATGGTGATGATGATGAATGAAATTTTTAATAAAATGTATTTTATTATTAGGTAAATAATGAACCATTTAAGAATAATAATAACAATAACGGATAAAAAGGTAAAAGTAAAGCACCCCCGTCACGCTAAGTGGCGTATAGGGAATATGGTGTTAGTGACCCTATATTTTACAGACCTTCAGCACATGATTTTGGGGTAATGTGGTCGGTATTACGCCCGTGCCGCTTTACTTTCCCAGAAAAAAAAATCCGGTACCCATTTAAAGCTGGGTGAACCCGGAAGCTGTCGGTTGGGATCGAACCCTACCTCTTCCTTTGTAGTCCAGTTCACTAACCACTGAGCTGTGGCGGTTCCCAGCAATAACGGATAATTAATATTAATTGAAAAGAAAGTATTTTAAAATGTTTATATTAAATGAATGATAAAATAACACACAGAAAGGGAAATTAATGAAGAAATATCATCATCATCAACATTTAGGGCCCTCTCCGCATATGAAAGGTTGGCTACCATGGAGCGCCATTCCGATTTGTCTCTTGTTTTGATTGTGCAGGTTCTCATAGGCTGACTTGTCCATCTTTTGATGTTACTCGTCCATGTTAGTCTTGGTCTGCTACCATGTATTTATTAAAACTAATTACAAATTTATTAAATAAATAGTTATACAAATAAACAAGCGGAATAGATTGTATCAAAACTCTAACCTTAAACTAGAAAATAGATTAAGTTTACCAGATAGCAGGTCGTTATTGATATTCGCTACAGTTATAGCATGAGAACAGAAACAAGACCACAGTTAATCAGACAAGTAGCAATGTCTGTACGTACTTGTCCATTTTTAATTTACATGACCTCACTTCCGAGATGCGCACGCACAGACAGTTGTACAGGACCAGTACGGAGCTTCCATATTTACAGGAAGACAACTATTAAATCGACGAACTACAAGCAGACCCCAGGAGCCTAAAGGAGGGGTTAATGAATGACATCTGCCGCAGACTGACTGCTACCGTTCTCGCCCTTTGGCGACGCGTTTGAGTAAACTGCTGTTCAGATAACACACCTGTAGCTCTGTGCAATTTCATCAACGCATTCTTCTCCATTTCTATTATATATTGCTCTGTCTATACATATATATATATATACACATGCACACATAAATATATACATAACTAACACAAACACACATTAATACTCCACACACACACACACGTACTAATATATATATATATGCCGAGGGGAGATATAATTTGCGGTTTTTGTGCTCTTCTGTTTGCATCTGCTGCTGTTATGTTTCCCAGTGTTTCTAATATTCCATCCATCAATCTTTTTCATGGGTCAGCCCTTGGGTCTGGTGTTCTCGCAACGTTTATTGAAGGCTCGTTTTGTTGTGTTTTGATCTTTCTGCCTTGTCACTTGGTCAAACCATTGTATCTGTTGTTTCTTTATATATATTCAATGTGGGGGGGGGGTATTCCTGACCTTTTTTTCTGGCACACACCGATACACCCTCATATTTATAAATATACATGTACACAAATGCACTCCCACACACACACACACATGTTTGGAGAGTGGCTGACAGAATAAATAATTTATCTTTCTCCAAACCAGGTGCACTTGGGTTCGAATACAGGTATAGTCAAAAGGTTTTTCTTTTCCGAGCACCCCGTAACGACGGCACTGGGCATGCGGCCATTATTTTCAAGTTATATAAGGCACACCTTCCACAGCCCTAAAAGTATGTTACTGCCCTAATATACAGGTGTATTTTCCTTGTCAGCTTATTTAGTGTTTGTGAACCACATTTTAAAAAGTAGCAACATGCTTGCTTGCGTTCGCCCGATGGCTAAAAGAGTACACCTCTTCGTCATCCGCCCTTAAAAGGACGTTAAATTGGTGTGTCTGCGTTGTGTTGTGGTTTGCAGTATAACTGTGATGTTTTCGCCTATCGGCCCAACACATCCATCTTCAGCATGACATTTTTGAGTACCGGGTTGTTTTCCCTCTTCGGTCCCTACTCGCTTGGCCAGACTAGACTGTTAGTGTTTTACCAGAGGCACCACGAAGAGGTGGAGTTAGGTCTGGATGGTTCTGGTTCATCGATCCTGGCGCCCGCCATCAGCTGTGGATCGCTGACAACTTCCAGCTCTGCTGTTGTGAGGTGCGCCTTCGCCTTCATTTAACAATATAATATGCCGTTTAAATTCATGAATATATTTTTGTTACTCTTTCATTAAAATTTCAGATTTTTATTGATTTGTTAATAAACTTATCTAAAAGGCGAGGCCTCAAATGGACAGAAAGGGAACATCTAACTCTGAAGACAGTCATTTAGAGTTTTACATAAGTCTGCGGGCTGAGAGGGAAATCCCGAAATCACCCCAAACAATGTGACGTCTTCAGCTATGCTGCATTTTACCAACAGCAGCCCCTACTGACAAAGCTGAAAACGTCACAAAGATTGGGTTCTTTTTAAATTTCAGGCCGCGGGCCGTATTATACAATAGATGTATGTGGTCTGGATGTGACGTGGTCTTTGTGTTTCTCTACTTTCTGTATGTGTACATCTTATGTGGTACTAAAACATTGGCATGCTATCCATGTAGACTAACTATTGTACTTGATGTATGAATGTATGGTCTAAGTTTTGATGTCTATGTGTGTAGTCTAGGTTTTGATGTCTATGTGTGTAGTCTATGTTTTGATGTATGTGTGTGTAGTCTAGGTTTTGATGTATGTTTGTGTAGTCTAGGTTTTGATGTCTATGTGTGTAGTCTAGGTTTGATGTCTATGTGTGTAGTCTAGGTTTGATGTCTATGTGTGTAGTTTTGATGTATGTGTGTGTAGTCTAGGTTTTGATGTCTATGTTTGTAGTCTAGGTTTTGATGTCTATGTGTGTAGTCTAGGTTTTGATGTATGTGCGTGTAGTCTAGGTTTTGATGTCTATGTTTGTAGTCTAGGTTTTGATGTCTATGTGTGTGTAGTCTAGGTTTTGATGTATGTGTGTGTAGTCTAGGTTTTGATGTATGTGTTTGTAGTCTAGGTTTTGATGTCTATGTGTGTAGTCTAGGTTTTGATGTTTATGTGTGTAGTCTAAGTTTTGATGTCTATGTGTGTAGTCTAGGTTTTAATGTCTATGTGTGTAGTCTAGGTTTTGATGTATGTGTGTAGGCTGAGTTTTGGTGTTCGTGTGTGTGTGGCCTAAGTTTTGATATCAGTATGTAGCCTAAGTTTTGTTGTCTGTGTGTAGTCTATGTTCTCATATGTGTGTATAGTCTATGTTTTTCCTACTCTGGCTTTTTCTCTCATAGTCTCGTCTCGAATTTACTATCATCGCTCCAACTGAATTCCTGAAACATTTGCTTTCTTGGGTGATTATTTTCCACTTCAGACTTGTGTCTTGATCCTGGTAGCTTAGGATGGTAATGGGAAATACTTTGTATATCTTCTATCTCTGTGCTAGTTTGTATATCTTCTATCTCTGTGCTAGTTTGTATATCTTCTATCTCTGTGCTAGTTTGTATATCTTCTATCTCTGTGCTAGTTTGTATATCTTCTATCTCTGTGCTAGTTTGTATATCTTCTATCTCTGTGCTAGTTTGTATATCTTCTATCTCTGTGCTAGTTTGTATATTGTGTATCTCTGTGCTAGTTTGTATATTGTGTACCTCTGTGCTAGTTTGTATATTGTGTACCTCTGTGCTAGTTTGTATATTGTGTATCTCTGTGCTAGTTTGTATATTGTGTATCTCTGTGCTAGTTTGTATATTGTGTACCTCTGTGCTAGTTTGTACATTGTATTTCTCTGTGCCAGTTTATACATTGTATTTCTCTGTGCTAACAGGTGCGTTCAATTTTACTTAGTAGGAGCTGACCGCTAACTTTCTCAATATCTGGATTACGTTATCGTATAATGTTTCTTTCTAGTAAATGATAGTCAATGATTGACAGTCAAGCTAGACCACGTGATTTATTCTCCCTGTCAATAAATATCCAGAAGACTGTGGTGCTTCAACAAGGTGTAAGCAGCCACGCTCCTGCATCATAAAACAGTACATCATGTGAATCTGTGAGAAAGTTCACCTATCTCGGTTCTATGGTCACAACCAATGTCTCCCTTGAAGAAGAAATACATTCCCGAATCGGAAAGGCAACTTCCACATTTGGTAAACTTTAACATAGTGCATGGGTCAATATAAAATTAACACTCAGAATTAAGATTCAAATTATTCAAATTTTGATTTAACAAAAAAATGTGTTTTCTCAAATATTTGGCACCTGCTGACTACTTTATATCTTTAACTTTGTTGTCAAGCATATGATCATACTTTCTTCGACAAACACGTGGTGTGCCACTCCATTAAGAGCGCACCGTGTCTTCAGCATCTTCTTTGTCTCTGTTTCCACCTGCTTCTCTAATTGTATTTTTTCCTTCCTCTTTGTCTAACTCCCTAGAAATTCCAAAAAGGAAATGTCGTGCAATACTCTTAGTTGGTTTCTGAAGTGTGTGTTCTATCCGTCTTTAGAATGTTCTTGTTATGTTAGAATATTTAGACATGAAACATTGTGAAATACGTAGCGAAGTTAAAATGTATGTATAAATTGTTGCTCCTAATTAAACTTGTCAAAGTATAAATTCAACTAATAATTAAAATAAATAGTGAAAACTAATCACATGAACATACTATTAATGAGGCATAAAACCATAAGAACATCGTCAGTTCGTTTAAACTGATTACACATTTTATTTCTGGTCTCAGCGATGTCTAGAGCTCTTTTAACTCGTCCAATTCTAATTATTTCTGCTTTTTATTTTTATTGCTGATTTTAATTATGGTTGTTTTGCATTCTTGAAATCTTGACTATTGTAATTTCATCAATGTCTTGAAACCTTGACTATTGTAATTTCATCAATGTCTTGAAATCTTGACTATTGTAATTTCATAAATGTGCTGAATTAAATTGTTAATTAAAACTCCATCCTTCGTCATAAAATGTCATATTTGCGTCCGGAAATTCCCGATTTCAAACTAATTCAATGTATATTAAGCAGACACTATTTTAATTGGTAATTCTGCTTCATATAACAACAGCCAGTGAGCAGCCGCCCCTGGTTATTTGGACACATATACTAAATCTATCTATGATAATTCACAAGGAATTAAGGACTTGCTTTAAGAAATAGTCCAACTTCCTGAAGTCTGTTGTTAATCTCTCCCCAGAGCGTCATGACTCTCCAGTGGCGTACAACTGACACCGAATCTCCACATTTTAATGTCTCGATTCTAAATGCTGATGTTTATACTGACAATTGGATTGACAATATGTCCAAATGATTTCGTTGCGTTGAGATATTGACTCTATAATGAAGCAGTTTCAAGTTTCGTTACAGCAGGAAGCCACGTAGATGTAATCAGCCGTTTTGAGAAAGGAAATAAGGACCACAGAAGAGCACGGGGCCCCGATAGCTCAGTGGTTAGTGAACTGGACTACAAAAGACAAGAGGTAGGGTTCGATCCCAACCGACGGCTTCCGGGTTCACCCAGCCTTCAATGGGTACCGGATTTTTTTCAGGGAAAGTAAAGCAGCACGGGCGTAAAGACCGACCACATTACCCCAAAAAATCATGTGCCGAAGGTCTGAAAATTTATGGTCTCAAACACCATATTCCCTATACGCCACTTGACGTGACGGGGGTACTTTGCTTTTTTTTTTTTAACAGAGGAGCACATGCATATGGGCCCTTCGCTTGTTATTGAAAGTCACGATTCGAAGTGGCATATAAACACATATAAATACATATAAATACATATAAATACATATAAATACATATAAATACATATAAATACATATAAACACATATAAACACATATAAACACATATAAACACATATAAATACATATAAACACATATAAACACATATAAACAAATATAAACACATATAAACACTTATAAACACATATAAATACATATAAACACATATAAACCCATATAAATAAATATAAACACATATAAATACATATAAGCACATGTAAATACATATAAACACATATAAACACATATAAAAACATAACACAAATATCTCATATTATTGCTCGTGTTTTTATTTTTTTTTGGGGGGGGGCGGGGCGGGGAGAGTGTCTTGTAAAATCCACTCTTTCTTTATCTGCATTTTTTTAGCAGCGTCGCGAGCTGTCCTTTCCTATGATGCAGTAATCCCCCGACCAAAGATCTGGTAGTAAGTTATACATCAGTATTTAAGATAAACGCGCAGTAACAACAAATCCTTAACGGCTGTCGTCACCACGACGAGGACAACATCCACATTTCTAGGTTATGCCTGTGACAGGAATATGCGAACGGATATGTGTAGTAGAAGTTTTCTATAGACCAGAGTCTACTTTCTTGTCGCTAAGTTCTCTACAGTTTCCTGCTGCTAAGCTCTCTATAGTTTCATGTCGCTAAGCTCTTTATACCTTCCTGTCGTTAAGCTCTCTATAGTTTCCTGTCGCTAAGCTCTCTTTAGTTTCCTGTCGCTAAGCTCTTTATACTTTCCTGTCGCTAAGCTCTCTATACTTTCCTGTCGCTAAGCTCTTTATACCTTCCTGTCGCTAAGCTCTCTATACTTTCCTGTCGCTAAGCTCTTAATACCTTCCTGTCGCTAAGCTATCTATACTTTCCTGTCGCTAAGCTCTTTATACTTTCCTGTCACTAAGCTCTTTATACTTTCCTGTTGCTAAGCTCTCTATACTTTCCTGTCGCTAAGCTCTCTATACCTTCCTGTCGCTAAGCTCTCTTTAGTTTCCTGTCGCTAAGCTCTCTTTAGTTTCCTGTCGCTAAGCTCATTATACCTTCCTGTCACTAAGCTCTCTATACTTTCCTGTCGCTAAGCTCTCTATAGTTTCCTTTCCCTAAGCTCTCTTTAGTTTCCTTTCGTTAACTTTTTGATGGATCTACTGAAGGAGACGTTTCGAGTCCTCATGAGGGGCCAAGACTTTCATATTTGTCCTTGACCCTATACACTTGCATTGTACTTTGGAAGTCTTATCCAAGTTGTAGGATAGATCATAGTTGATTATGTTGTCCTGATTTTCTTGAGGTGGTGAAAAACATAAGCAATTTACATAACATAACATAACATAACATAACATAACATAACATAACATAACATAACATAACATAACATAACATAACAAACATAACATAACACAACACAACACAACACAACACAACACAACATAACATAACATAACATAACATAACATAACATAACACAACATAACATAACATAACATAACATAACATAACATAACATAACATAACATAACATAACACAACATAACATAACATAACATAACATAACACAACACAACACAACATAACACAACACAACACACACACAACATAACATAACATAACATAACATAACATAACATAACATAACATAACATAACACAACATAACATAACATAACATAACATACCTTAGAGGCAATGCAGCAGGAGGTCGACACTTGGGAGTCATGACCCAGGCGGGCCCATCTCCCTAGTGTGTCAAGAAGCTAAAGGGCCGAAACACTTGCTGGACGGCGGTCTGCTTCTGATGATCAGATTGCCTCCTGCTGCGAAACTCTGTACAAAGAGTTTCCTACTACATACCATAACATCATCATCATCATCAAGTACCGGGCTTACTGGCGTAAGTGATCATGTCTCTCCACAACTTTCGATCTCGGCAGTTATTGATCATTTCTGCTGTTGACCTTCTACCAAGCCATTCTCTTAAGCTGTCTGTTATTTTTTTCTCTTTGCTTCCCTCTATCTCCCCGTCCCTCAATTTTCCCAGTTGTTACAATATATACCAGTTGTTCTCTTCTCATTACATGGCCAAAAAATGATGATCGTTTCTTCCTAATGCGATTCATGATTGTGCAAAGAAATTACGACGGTGGTATTCTGTTGCCTTCCGTCGGTTTGTTTACGGTTGGCTCCGCTAGCCTTTGACTAAAAAGTCTCACCCACAAGGCAGTGGGGTTGTTTTACTTGGGGGTACCCTCCCTTAGCCTTTTAATCTCTCGAGCTTACCTGCAAAGCAGTATGGCAGCCACAGGTTGTACTGTTTACTACATACAGTAGCAGGTAAAATACCTGACCTGACCTCATCCATAACATAATATAACATACCATAACATAATATAACATACACATTCTTTTCATAAGAAACTTACAGCTACTCATAAAACAGGCACGAAAAAGCTCAAAGAAACATGATGCGACTATATTTAAAGAAATAGGTACCAAAAAGCAACTAAGACGGCCATTGTTATTAAAGAGAAAACAATCTAAAGCAAAATATTGAAAAATAAAATGATTCTTGAAGCATTACACAAAAAAAAAAAAAAAAAAAAAAAAAAAGAAAACAATAGCTTAGATTCAGCCGGAGGCAAGGCGCCTGACAGCAACAGAACTGGGAGCTGTCAGAGACTCATAGCTGATCGACGAATCATAATAATCAAAACTCTAGACCACATCTTCGCGGTACCTATCGAAATAGATTAACCAGTCTAGCCAAACGAGTTTAAATTTAGTAGTGCCCCCGTCACGCCAACTGGCGTATAGGGAATACGGTGTTAGTGACCATAAATTTTACAAACCTTCGGCACATGATTTTTGGGGTAATGAGGTCGGTATTATGCCTGTGCCGCTTCACTTTCCCAGAAAAAAAGCCGGTACCCATTAAAGGCTGGGTGAACCCGGAAGCCGTCGGTTGGGATCGAACCCTACCCCTTGTCCTTTGTAGTCCAGTTCACTAACCACTGAGCTATCGCGGCTCACAGCCAAGCGAGTAGGAATCGAGAAAGGAAGGCAACCCGGTGCCAAAAATTCCGTGATAAAATCGGATATATTAGGCCGAAATCACACATATCGCTGTTCTTATGAAAACCTTAACACAACGTATATACACTCACTTAACGTCCTCTTCAAAGGATGGATAACGAAGAGGTCATGCTATTCTTTGGTTGGAGCAGGTAGCACACAACAGTGAAGTGCAAAACCGACATCAACAAGTGTACTTGTTAAATTCACATGTGTGACAAAAATAAATGTGTGAGCACAGACCGGATTATGCGGTTGCCCGTCTACACATCACTGAAGCGCAACGTCACCACAAGGCTAAAACTGTAATAGCCTTCGCTAGCTGTGGGCTTCAATTACATCGATAATTACCTTAGCGAAACATCAGAAAAAGCCATGCATTACAAACTAACCTCAAACAGGGTAAGCAATATTCATAAATTGAGTCATCCCCACTCCCCAAAAGGGATTTATAACAAATGTCATTGCCACTCAACTATCGTACGTTAACGAAATAAAGGCATTAAAAGGACAAGGCATCACTGGCTGCTGCAATTTGCATGAAGATCTTTTCTTGGACATATCTTGTTATTGAGTTATTGAGCTATTGAGTTATTGAGTTATTGAGCTATTGAGTTATTGAGTTATTTGCGGGTCATCATCATTGCACTCCGAACATGTCCATAGGTGCTCAGATCCCCTTCTCAGCAATTCCCTCAGTGTCCAGCGACTGACGACTCCAGTTCTATGTTGGTTGATAAGTCTTCTTACACGGCCACTAAGTTTTTCATTTCTGGCTGTGCCATCTTAACTCCAATTTCCATCATCCGAAGAAGTGACGTGGATCTGTAATGCCACCACGCTTGCTTGGGCTGCATCTGAATACTTACTGTCGTCATAGATGATATTGTCGTTGAACGTCGATGCTGTGGATGGTCTAGACTCACGTGCACTCACTCAGTCGCACGGTCCAGAACCCGTTTCCACGTTATAAACTGGTTAACTCCAGTAAATAGCTCTGCAGCACGCGGATACACTGAGAGCCTTCCACTAATTACGTATCTTGTATTTTGAAGGATGTCAACAACAGAAATGATAAATAACTGCCGAGACAGAAAGTTGTGGAGAGATATGATCACCTACGCCAGCAGGCATGCCACTTGATGATGATGATGATAATATTGTATTTAAATGTCAATCTGAACAATTTCCAAGAAATGACTACCAAGTTCGATGTTAATGACGTCAGCATACATCTTGTTGTAAAATGGTACTGTACCGTTCAGCTCCCTGTGAAGCATAGGTCTTCAACAAACACTTTCCAAGCCGTTCTGTTTCTTGCCATTCTTTTAAGATCATTCCATGTCTTCCTCATCATCTTCATCTATGCTTCTATCTGTCTTCTCCAAGAATTCCTTCTTCTTTGTCTTTTCCTCTGGGGATTCAAAAAAAAAAATGGCCTGTTGTGTAATACTTTCAGCTGGCTTCCACAGTGTGTGTCCTATCCAGCGCTATCGTCTTCGCTGTATTTGACTGGTACATTTCCATGATTCTAAGTTACTGATTTTGTCCTGCCATTTCCATCCTTTTATTCTGAAGAAACAATCATCCATTAATAAAAGTCTGTATCTCCATGATTGTCATTTTAGTTGTTCTCCGTGTTTCACAGCCATATAATAAGACTGACTTAACACTGGAGTTGAAAATGTTTATTTTAATGTTTAACCTAATTTCTTTGGTAAAATGGTACCGAAGGTTAAATGTGCTTATCTGATGTATGAGTTCAGTAGTTACTTTCCTTTGGTTATGGTTGGTGTTGTAACTTGGGACCTGGAGTCACTTTACCATAGGAACTAAAGAGTCATAGCTGTAAAGAGTTGAACCTGTGATAGATTGTCCAGAGTGGAAACAGTTTAACTGAAACCAAAGACAGAAGGAAAGAACTAATCGCTGTTTCACATCGCAGCATCTAGGCATGCAGTGTTTTTGTTCATGCTTGCAGTGATAGTAAGCAAATTTATGGGTGATCTGGTCAGTAATATGCCAAGTCGCCTTCACTTTCCTAGAGAGTAAATCCAGTGGTACTTGTGTTTAGGTTTGGTGAGTGCCCTGAATCTATGTTAGCCACAGACACAAGTAATATTTCGCAGCCAAGAACTAAAGCTGGACGACAACCTAGGGGCTCCAATCGATAATTTTCATTTCAAATTAAAGTATATCAACATCATACGTGCCCATAAACACGTCTAGTCCCTCTGCATTTGCTCGATTATTGCTCCTCATTATCACCAGTCCTTAAAGGTGAATTAAATAGGCCCAAACATCCGACTTCGACAACGGCATATTTTGCATTCCTTTTTTGATCTATTTTTGTTATTTTTGTTGTTCGAATGGTTAGTTTTTCCACGACAACCGTGGAGACGTGGAGTTAGGTCTGGTCCTGTAATCCTGACCATTTTCCAGGCATTGGTCGCTGAGCACTCTCAGCTCAGACACTGTACGCCCTCTTGGCCCAATCCTAGATCAAGAAGCAGACATAGATTGATGGTAATTGATTACGCTTTCCGTTCCAGTTTTCTCTAACTGCCCGTGGGTCCAAATAAATGCGTCCGATATCCAGGAGCATATCTCGCATTTGCAAACAGGTTGTGAGCCAGGCATACCCAGCCAACATCTAAAATAGACAAATTATGTACGAGGACTGTTTCCCATGCTTTTATGTCAGCGGCGTCGACAAGGTTTCGTTTATATATTTTTTTGTATTCAGATTTGGTGTGTGTGTGTGTGTGTGCGTGTGTGTTTGAGAAGAAAAAATTTAACGTGCGCAACATATAAAAATTTTGACAAACGAATAAAAGCCTGCTCTACAAACTGTAAGAGAAGATAAAATACATCAACCGCACATAGTGCTCGCTCTAGATCTACATCAAATATTGATGAATGAGGAGGAATATTGATCTTTTTAAATTTCTCAAATTTGTGGTAGCTTCCATTCACTTCAGAAATGGTATCGTAACTACGAACCATAGTTGTTTATCACTGATTATTTAGTTGATTGGCTGATGAGTGTCTTTCCAGGAAGATCAAATACACAACCTTCTATTTCGAAAGTGATTAGAAGCTGTACCTTACAATTACAAAAACTGTGTGGTGAACATGTGAACCTACCCCCGAACCGCTCGGATTTGGCAAACTTTGATCTTTTATTGCAAACGTCATTCTACTCGAATATGATTCACGAATAAACACTACAAAGGACAAGAGGTAGGGTTCGATCCCAACCGACGGCTTCCGGGTTCACCCAGCCTTTAATGGGTACAGGATTTTTTTTCTGGGAAAGTAAAACGGCACTGGCGTAATACCGGCCACATTACCCCAAAAATCATGTGCCGATGGTCTGTAAAATTTATGGTCACTAACACCATATTCCCCTACGCCACTTGGCGTGACGGGGGTACTTTACTTTTTTTTTTTATAAACATCTACTTTTGCTAAAATTATGACGTTTTGTGCCTGGTGTCACATATTCAAACCACTTCCACGAAATATCAATATTAAGAATGAGTGGAATGTAATAGACTCAGAACAGCTTCATCCACAAACGCAATACAATTTCAAGACTGCACCTAAAATGCCACTTTATGATGAAAACAAACAACTGTGACAAGTACATTATTAATCCATTTTATTTTTTCATACTTTCTATTAAGAGATTATAAATAAGTAACATATTTCAATTGCTTTATGTTTTTATTTTGTGAGGGGTTGGGGGGGGGGATGGTTGGGAGAAAGGAACTCTTAAGGACTTAAATACTTTCACGGTCGACGCCCTTGAACCATATATCCTTTTAGAGCTGGATAGCTTCCCGTCGTGTAATGTGTATATAAGCAAACTGTTGATAATAGAAGGCTTGGCAATGCACCGCGCTGCTCAATTTATCGGTACAAGGAATTGGTAAACATTGAGTGAGTTAGTTCTGCTTTCAACTGCTTGATTTGTTATCGGTTGAGTATGACATTCTCAGTCGTAGAGAGAATGAAGTAGTTGTTGATAATTGATAAAATAATATATGTGTTAGATACAAGTGAAGTACTGTAGGTGTAAGAATGGGCAATGAGTCAAGTAGGTGAGATAAGGATAGGAGTGTGTAGTTTCTTTGTATTTGCACTTCTGTCGTCGGGTGCATATGTTTACCAGTGATAAGGAGAGACGGAGAGAGGGGAAATAGAGAGAGTGCCAAGCTTGTTCAGATAGCTAAAGTGACATATATAGATGTATAACGTTATATTAATTCTAATAGCTAGAGAGAGAGATAGAGAGAGATAGAGAGAGAGAGAAGGGAGAGAAAGTATCAGTCTAATACTAATAGATAAAATAAGAAAAATAGAGAAAGTGTTAGTATAATATCATCATCATCTCAATCATCAAGTACCGACCTGCTGGCGTAGGTGATCGTGTCTCTACACAACTTTCTATCTCGACAGTTATTTATCATTTCTGTTGTTGACCTTCTGCCAAGCCATTCTCTTAAGCTGTCTGGTATATTTTCTCTTTGCTCCCCTCTATCTCTTCGTCCCTCAATTTTTCCAGTTGTTACAATATATTCCAGTTGTTCTCTTCTCATTACATGGCCAAAAAATGTTGATTGTTTCTTCCTAATATTGGAAATTAGCTCTCTTTTTGCTTTGACCTCTTTCAGAACAGTTTCATTACACTTCTTAACTGTCCATGATATTCTCAACATTGTTCTGTAAAACGACATTTCTACAGACTCCAGTGATTTCCTTGTCTGTTGTCCTATTGTCCATGATTCACGTCCATATGTTAAGACTGGCTCTACATAGCATTTAAGAACTCTTTTTCATACTATAATATCATACTATAGCTATACAAAAAAATAAAGACAGAAAAATCAAACAAATCCTATTAGTTAAAGAGGGAAAGAGAAAGATATTGAGTGCCAGATTAATCCTAATTGCTAGTGAGAGAGGGAGAAAAGAGAAAGAAAGATATCGAGGTTGTCCCAGTAACTGTTGCTGTGGTATAACATGACTAAATTCATATCGGTTTTCCTTGTGATGACCTTTATCATTTGAATTGTTTGTCTGACATTACGGTAGAGAAGAAGACATGATTGCTGACGTTTAATAACAGTCGCTAGACTTTGAATATTTTATAAGTAGCTTAGAAAGATAGTATGTGGGTTGTCTGCACTCGGTAAGGCAAGCATGTGGGTTGTCAGCACTCGGTAAGGCAAGCATGTGGGTTGTCAGCACTCGGTAAGGCAAGTATGTGGGTTGTCAGCACTCGGTAAGGCAAGTATGTGGGTTGTCAGCATTCGGTAAGGCAAGTATGTGGGTTGTCAGCACTCGGAAAGGCAAGCATGTGGGTTGTCAGCACTCGGTAAGGCAAGCATGTGGGTTGTCAGCACTCGGTAAGGCAAGTATGTGGGTTGTCAGCGGCATGGACAAGGCAAGTATGTGGGTTGTCAGTGACAGGGGTGAATAAGTATGTGGGTTGTCAGTGACAGGGGCATGGCAAGTATGTGGGTTGTCAGCAACAGGGGCAAGTATGTGTATTGTCAGCACCCTAGCCAAACAAATATGTGGGTTGTCAGCGCCCTAGACAAGATAGACATGTGGGTTGTCAGCGCCCTAGACAAGATAGGCATGTGGGTTGTCAGCGCCCTAGACAAGATAGACATGTGGGTTGTCAGCGCCCTAGACAAGATAGTCATGTGGGTTGTCAGCGCCCTAGACAAGATAGACATGTGGGTTGTCAGCGCCCTAGACAAGATAGGCATGTGGGTTGTCAGCGCCCTAGACAAAACAGGCATGTGGGTTGTCAGCGCACTAGACAAGCCAAGCATGTGGGTTGTCAGCGCCTTAGACAAGACAGGCATGTGGGTTGTCAGCGCACTAGACAAGCCAAGCATGTGGGTTGTCAGCGCCCTACATAAGACAAACATGTGGGTTGTCAGCGCACTAGACAAGACAAGCATATGAGTTGTCAGCGCACTAGACTAGTATGTGGATTGTCAGCGTACTATACAAGACCAGCATGTGGGTTGTCAGCGTACTAGACAAGCATGGGGGTTGTCAGCGTACTAGACAAGCATGTGGGTTGTCAGCGCACTTGACAAGACAAGTATATGGGTTGGAAATCATTGCACTTGCTAGATTGCATTCACTGTTACTATTTTATTTGTTACCTTTTGACATTTTTCGCCCGAGGCAACCGTTCCCCCAAGCCCACCCTACGCTTCGCCACTGTATGTCACACCAGATATTGCTAAACAATGAAATCTTTTGTCTTTCTGCTCTTCTAAATATTAATCAATTAAAATACCATCACAAAGAACAAATAATAACAATAAAAGAAACTAAGCTAACAAGTCATTTGTTTATGGAGTGACGCAAATTTGAACCACTTCAGCTTACTATCATTTTAATGAATAAAAGAAACATGTAGACAGAACATCTAAACACATAAATACTTCACAGTTTGTCTCGCCAAGAAGTGGGTAGAACATTCCAGACAACAACATTCAACAATTCAGATCATGCCTCGTCAAGAAGTGGGTAGAACATTCCAGACAACAACAACATTAAACAATTCAGATTGTGCCTCGCCAAGAAGTGGACAGAACATTCCAGACAACAACAACATTCAACAATTCAGATCGTGCCTCGCCAAGAAGTGGACAGAACATTCCAGACAACAACAACATTAAACAATTCAGATCATGCCTCGCCAAGAAGTGGACAGAACATTCCAGACAACAACAACATTAAACAATTCAGATCATGCCTCGCCAAGAAGTGGACAGAACATTCCAGACAACAACAACATTAAACAATTCAGATCATGCCTCGCCAAGAAGTGGACAGAACATTCCAGACAACAACAACATTAAACAATTCAGATCATGCCTCGCCAAGAAGTGGACAGAACATTCCAGACAACAACAACATTAAACAATTCAGATCATGCCTCGCCAAGAAGTGGACAGAACATTCCAGACAACAACAACATTAAACAATTCAGATCATGCCTCGCCAAGAAGTGGACAGAACATTCCAGACAACAACAACATTAAACAATTCAGATCATGCCTCGCCAAGAAGTGGACAGAACATTCCAGACAACAACAACATTAAACAATTCAGATCATGCCTCGCCAAGAAGTGGACAGAACATTCCAGACAACAACAACATTAAACAATTCAGATCATGCCTCGCCAAGAAGTGGACAGAACATTCCAGACAACAACAACATTAAACAATTCAGATCATGCCTCGCCAAGAAGTGGACAGAATCTTAGAGTCAACATTCAAAAATCCTGCGTTGAAGTCCAATGTGACGGGCTGAAAGGCAAGAATATCACAGCTTTGCTGCAAACAAGAACACACTGGATCTACTACACCCGCTGAACATCAATTCAAGAAAGGACAAAAAGAGGACTCTCCGGTTGAAGGCCAGTAAAGGAAAGACACACAAAAAAACAGATGTTTCTTATAATTATGTCTACTCTCCCTTTGATGTTCACTAGTTGACTCTCTTTTCATTGTCAATGCTTCAAAGGACGTTCGCGTGTAGAAACATACATTTAGGCAAACCCCGATACTTAAATCTTCCGGACACATTCGTCTTCAGCGTGAGTTACTATCGCTTTGTGAGATAGTGAACCGGTTTTCTTGAAATTAATTATCCCATCTCGTCCACTTTTCTGACCTTATTGAAAACATCGAAATACGAGCATGTATGTGTAGCTGTATTATATTTGCTAGTTTGAACTGTTTTTGAGAGGAACGTTAGCTTAGACGGGCCGAATGTTGGGCCGAACGACGCAGATGTCGCAGCTTTCTGTAGACTACTTCATAAAGTAGTTGTTTAACGTCCTTTAACGACAGGTGAAGAAATAGAACTGTTGTCAAACGCAGGGAGAAGAATAAACGCATAAGAGGGAGACATTCTTCTTATTCTTATTCTTTTTCTTCGTCTCAAATCCATGATCCTAATAACGTACTTCAATTTTCTACATTCCTCTATATCTGCAGTCATTCTTTCACACTATAAAATCGAGGCATGTCCATTCTTTGATGTTATCTTCCCATTTCCTTCTCTGTCTGTTTCTCCTTCTTGCTACTTTGAGAGATACTTAACAGAATTGTCTTTGCTAGCCCAAACGATCGAGAAATATAACTAAACTATTTCATTTTGAGTTTCTTCATATAGTCAAAAGACCATCACGCACACCGAATGTTTGCTGTATCTTTTTGTGAACTTTTCCATTTCTGATACGATCTATGTAAGAGATGCTCAAATAATGAAAAAAGGAGGGGGGGAGGTGATTACAATTATATTATTTTATATTTCTAAACTGCGGAAGCATTCGTTTAATTAAATAAAAGTGGACACAGCAAATGTCTGGGTTTTTTTTTGTTAGTTTTGTGTTGCTGTTTTTTTAGTGACGATACAGCCTGGGAACTCTCCAGTTCCAGTAACGGGTTTGGAAATAGCTGCTGATTTGAACTGGTGTCAAACGTGAACTCACTATTAATGTACCACCGCCCACTTGAGAGGAAAGTTCTGTCGTCAAGAGCATAAGTCACGTGACCAACGAAAAGCGGAAATCCGCAATAGGAAGTTTGCAAATGTTTGGTATCTCTTTCACAAGAGAGCACGTCCACACAGTCAACAGCCACAGTGTCACAAATACAGCATGGCACATCCGCTATCTGGAGTAGAGTCACTCCACCGACGCAAGAAGCACTTTGCCTGCTACGACTGTCTCTTCGTGTTCTCTCACCATCGATAATTTATATTATCATATCACTTTCCAAGTATTTTTAATCACTCAACACGTACACCGCCCTCGGTAAGTGCTCTCGGTTGACGGTTCGCATTTCTAGGAGATATCTCCGAAATATTTCAAATGTTGGATAAGAATATATATAGAATAGTTAGATCATAGAATTTCTAGAAACATTTTAATCTTAAGCCATAGAAATCATCATTATCTAGTTTGTCCCTGTTGCAATTTGCCTCCAGTGACAGCATCTCTGAAGTTTTCTTTGTTCTCTGCGGTATATATCCAACGCCAGCAGCATTCAATCCCAGTTCAGCTGTTACCCTTTGCACCCGCCTTCTTTTTGGTTCTCCTCTTTCTAATCTTCACAGTACCATGCCCTCCCTTATAATTTTCGTTCGCCCGCCATGTCGTTGTTCATCGGTTTCATGTTTTTTTAACAATCTGTTTTCTGAAATATTAAGTTTGTTACAAAATGGACACGTTTGTTTTTTTCTCTGCCACGGTTGTTCTCAGTATGCGTCGGTAACACTTGCAATCGAAACTATTATAGTTTTAATAGATCTGTTATTTGTCCATGTCATTTATATATATATGTATATGACATATGAAAAATACAGACACTTAATACCAAAATGGTGTTGCTGCTATATTAGTTACAGGCAGCTTTACAATATGGAGTGTTTATTTGAGAGACATGTATGTTTACAACACTCGAAAAAAATCAACAAATAAACAACATAAAAAAAAACACAAAGAATAAGAGACAGCCTGAAGGAGGATCGAACACGTACTCCTTGTCACAGCGCCTTGCCATGGGAGACCTGCTTTTAAGCACACTGCCAGCTAAGTAACCTAAAAAAGTTGCGATCGCTTGTGCTGTCTCGAATTCTAGTTTATTCATGACTATAGCAGGAGGTGATAACTGCAACTCCGGAATAAATTGTGTACCTGTATTTCCTATTAAGACAAGCATTTCCTTAAAGTAGGGCGGAAACAGTTGCGTTGTAGACATATAGGGAGGAACAACACGAATTGTAGTTCCGCTGGTTTAGATTGAAGACATGAATGTAATAATATTCATTTATTATTATTATTGTTATATGTCCTGTGTACTACTTAGAATCAGTGCTATCTATGTCAGGAGCTAGAAGTTGCTAATTCTGAATAGTCGCAAAGAGCGACAATAAAATAATTGGAAAAGTGGCAAAACTGTGCTTGAGTTGGAGTAGATATAAAACAAAAAAAGTTGGATATTTCTCACAGTTCTTTGTTTTCATTTCAAAGTGGAATTTTAGTTATCATTATCATCATCATGTGCCATACCGGTTGGCGTAGGCGATCATGTCCTTCCACAATCTCCTATCTACAGTGCATCGTATCAGTTCTGTTGTTCACTGTTTTCATTTTTAATTTTAGTCCTAATCTTATAACTTTGGCAGCATTTATGAATACACATATCCTTAGACTAGAACATGCTCTTCATTCTAAAAACTGATAGTTAATGGAAGTGGTTTAAATTTGTGACAAATAAAACGTGTATATTTAGCTAAAATAAATGTGTTACATACACAATACAAAAATACAAAAATGTTTAACTCTAATGTTAATTCAGTTTTATTATATGGCTATGAAACATGGAGAATAACAAAAATGAAAATTTTGAAGATACAGAATTTAATTAATGGATGCTTGTGCAGAATAAATAGGATGTAAATAGCAGGACAAAGTCACTAACATAGAATTATGAAAAGTACCAGTCAAATACCAGTGGCTAAAGAAATATAAGGAAGACAATGGCGCTGAATAGGACATACACTGCGGAATCTAACTGAGAGTATTACACAACATACCCTTTTTTTAATCCTCAGGGGAAAAAAGATAAAGAGGAAGATCAACATATTATAGTAGAAAACAGATGGAAACAGAGATGAGGATTTTGAGGAATAAAGAATGGCAAGAAACAGAATGGCTTGGGAAATGTTTTTGAAAATTAATGCTCCACAGGAGCTGAAAGTGTTTGTTGAAGATCTATGCTCCACAGGGAGCTGAAAGTGTTTGTTGAAGATCTATACTCCACAGGGAGCTGAAAGTGTTTGTTGAAGATCTATGCTCCACAGGAAGCTGAAAGTGTTTGTTGAAGATCTATGCTCCACAGGGAGCTGAAAGTGTTTGTTGAAGATCTATGCTCCACAGGAAGCTGAAAGTGTTTGTTGAAGATCTATGCTCCACAGGGAGCTGAAAGTGTTTGTTGAAGATCTATGCTCCACAGGAAGCTGAAAGTGTTTGTTGAAGATCTATGCTCCACAGGGAGCTGAAAGTGTTTGTTGAAGATTGTTGAGGAACACAAATATCAAAGATTGTTAAATCTAAGTGCTCCGTTGGAATGCCATTTTTAATTTTTAACCACAAAAACTTGTATATTTTAAGACACAGCTTGTTCTAGTCGTTATTACTGTATAAAGGAAGAAACATGCGCATTTGATCTTTCTTGGAAATACACACATGAGGAAATTTACTTCAGTATCAGCTGCTCTTTACAAATAACACCAGACTAAACAATGAACGAGCGTTACTGCTAATGAAGATAACGAAAATGTAAACCAAAAAAATTGGTTTGATAATAGATTTACGTAGATGATAAAAAAAAAAACACATGTAGATCGACGTTTCGGCCAAAAAATATTTAGCAGGAATAATAAACCACAACAATAAAAAATATATAAGGATATATACAGAAATCTAACTACGTGGCGATTATATGCCAGAGTCTTAAACAAAAGGAAAATAAGTCACTTCCCTTAGCTCCAGATCTTAGTCAGTCACATAGCTTGGTCAGTCACATAGCTTGGTCAGTCACATAGCTTGGTCAGTCACATAGCTTGGTTAGTCACATAGCTTGGTCAGTCACATAGCTTGGTTAGTCACATAGCTTGGTCAGCCACATAGCTTGGTCAGTCACATAGCTTGGTTAGTCACATAGCTTGGTTAGTCACATAGCTTGGTCAGCCACATAGCTTGGTCAGTCACATAGCTTGGTCAGTCACATAGCTTGGTCAGTCACATAGCTTGGTCAGTCACATAGCTTGGTCAGCCACATAGCTTGGTCAGCCACTATATCTTGGTCAGTCACATAGCTTGGGCAGTCACATAGCTTGGTCAGCCACTATAGCTTGGTCAGTCACATAGCTTGGTCAGTCACATAGCTTGGTCAGCCACTATAGCTTGGTCAGCCACTATAGCTTGGTCAGCCACATAGCTTGGTCAGCCACTATATCTTGGTCAGTCACATAGCTTGGGCAGTCACATAGCTTGGTCAGTCACTATAGCTTTGTCAGCCACTATAGCTTGGTCAGCCACTATAGCTTGGTCAGCCACTATAGCTTGGTCAGTCACATAGCTTGGTCAGTCACATAGCTTGGTCAGCCACTATAGCTTGGTCAGCCACTATAGCTTGGTCAGTCACATAGCTTGGTCAGTCACATAGCTTGGTCAGCCACTATAGCTTGGTCAGTCACTATAGCTTGGTCAGCCACATAGCTTGGTCAGGCAACGACTGGATTGAAATTGATAATAAATATTATGATCATATTAATAGTATATTGAACGTTACTGCTACCAGTGTGCATCGTTAAAACAGGTTCTGAAACAAAATTAGATTCCTGAAAATGTCCACAAGGATTACATGGGCTATCACCACAGGGATTACGTGGAGTATCCCCACAGGGATTTCATGAAGTATCCCCACAAGGATTTTTGGGGCTATCCCTACAGTGATTACAGGGATTACATGGCTATCTCCACTGGGAAAACATGGATTATCCCCACTGGGATTACAGGGGCTATCCCCAAAGGGATTACAGGGATTATCAACACAGGGATTACAGGGGCTATCCCCACAGGGATTACAAGGACTTTATAGATTGGTTAAAGGCTAGTGAATGCAAACAAACATCATAATTACTACATCAACTTAATCATAGCGATCATTATCACCACTCAATTATTAATCGTTGTTATCAACGTCGATCGTTATCATTCACCTTCGCTAACATAACCACAGTTATCATCATCCGATAAACTACAGGTTCGTCGCAGCTGAGGTACGCGACGATGACTCTCCGCAACTCCTCTGTTTATTGCATTTTCTATAACCATCATCGTGTAATGCTAGGTGGCTTCCGGACACTGCAGCACTCAAGATGGCCAGACCTGGCACCACAGAAATTTTAAAAAATCTCTGTTTTTCGTTGTTGTTTGTTAGTGACCGCTTGTTTTGAGCGTCAACTCATTTCTCGCGAGGTTTAACAGCCGGGTTTGATTTAGAAGATTCGAAAGACGAAAAACAAAACACAAATTCCGAGTTTTCGAATCTCCAATCTTTTCAAGATACTCGTGATTCGAGGATTCGAATGTTATGTCCCTAATTTGTAGCCTTTCTTTCTTTCTTTCTTTCTTTCTTTCTTTCTTTCTTTCTTTCTTTCTTTCTTTCTTTCTTTCTTTCTTTCTTTCTCTTTCTTTATTTCTTTATTTCTTTCTTTCTTCCTCTTTCTTTCTTTCTTTCTTTCTTTCTTTCTCTTTCTTTATTTCTTTCTTTCTTTCTTTCTTCCTCTTTCTTCTTTCTTTCTTTCGATTTTATTCTATTTCTTTCATGCATTTATTCATTCTTTCTTAAATTTTGTCTTTTGCAATAATGCGTTCTAAACATTTATATATTTAGAATGTATACGCCTACTTATACTTTGTTATATAGTTTGAGTACTCACAAATTCAATTAAAATGTATTACTACTCACGCAGCATAATTTTGTTACTGCTGTATTACTGTTATTTTTGTTTAACTTCTGAATAGGTGTATTACACTAATAGTTATCTTACAGTTTTATTAAATAATAATTGTATACGGATTAATTTGATAGCAGGGAGCAGGTGTTGCTCTTCCTAGTAGTAACTAGACGGTATCTCTCATTTGTGGGTATCTCTGCTTTATTGTTTTGTTGAATGGTAGTGTTTTGGCCTTTTTTTGTGTTATCTTTCTAATGTAAATTTAAATTCATATTACATACAAACGAAGCAGAGGATAAATGGGGCGGATAAAGTAAAGGTAAAGTACGAGACTTGAATCGACGTCTTAGAACGCGAGTTTTCACCCGCGAGCGCTCTTCCGCCTATTCAGAAGTATTTGGAGACTTCTGGATAGTGTTGCTTCAAGCATTGAAACTCACGATGCGAGGCGACATTCCTCACCTTCCCAGAGTAATACCCTGGTAACCATTTCTACAAGCGGCTGGGTCGACCGAGGAGGTATTTTCTTTCCAACCACGAGTCCAATTCACACTGATTCCAGCTGCTTCCCAGAGTACTACCCTGGTACTCATTTCTGCCAGCGGCTGGGTCGACCGCGGAGATATTTTTTTTCCAACCACGAGTCCAACTCACACTGATTCCAGCCGGAATCGAACACGGGTTGTCCGAACGTCGGTAGCCCAATCGAGTGGTTTTCCCAACTAGGCTACCGAGACTGTCGGTTGGGATTCCCGAAAGAGAAAGGCAGATGTGAGCAAAGATGAAGATGATGGGAAAGGTATGACAGCGATGTTCGGAGAGTAACATGAAACCAAACGGTTTGGAAAGTGTTTTGATGACCTTTTATCGATACGGAGTTGAAATGTAGAAAAAAGTTTCGATTACATATGGAAGGGGACAGAGTAAGAAACACTGACCTGGCTAATAATTCTTGATTTCACTATTATTACACAACCAACTAATTATTGAATAATGACAGGAAACAGCTTAAGGGACAGAGTAAGAAACACTGACTTGGCTAATAATTCTTGATTTCACTATTATTACACAACCAACTAATTATTGAATAATGACAGGAAACAGCTTAAGGGACAGAGTAAGAAACACTGACCTGAGGAAGAAACTCGAAATTGAACCAGCCATCGAATACATAAAGAAACAACAGATAAATTGGTTCGGCCACATAACAAGACAAAAAGAACTAACAATGACTCAAAGAGCCGTAAACAAGCGCTACGAAAACGTCAGATTAAGAGGAAGACCGAGACAGAAATGGATAAAGGGAATAGTAGAGTCACTAGGAGGGATAACACCAGAAGCGGCCAACAGAAGAGCAAAAAATCGCAGATTGTATCTCCCCTCGACGCCAACGGCAATGGAGGAAGGATACAAGAGGAAGAAGACCATTTGAAAGACTGACATCTTTTCTACCCACCGCAGACTCAAGAAATGAATGATGTCTCTAAAGGCACTATTTTAAAGTTTCAATACATTTCTGGCCATACCTTTCATAAGTTTCATCTTCTTCTTTCCTTCCTCATTTGCCTTTCAGCGTCGAGGGGAGATATAATTTGTGGTCTTTTGCTCTTCTGTTCGCCTCTGCTGCTGTTATGTTTCCTAGTGTTTCTAATATTCCATCGATCCATCTTTTTCGTAGTCGACCCTTGGGTGTGGTATTCTTGCAATGTTTATTGAGGGCTCGTTGTGTTGTGTGTTGATTACTTTGCCTTGTCACGTGGCCAAACCATTTTATCTGTTGTTTCTTTATTTATTATATGGCGTGGGCTATTCCTAGATTTTTTTTTCTAGATTTTTTCTCAATTCCTCCTTTCTGATCTTATCTCTTAGACTGTTTCCTGTTATTCGTCTGACACATTTCATCTCAGTAGGGGTTATTTTTTTATATTTTTCTTGCATCTTTATAAGCTTAACAGCAAATAAACATATCTATACTTATTTCCTCAACAGATAATAATAAAGTACAAACACAATAATTATATTGCTAGTTTCATTGATCAATTTCACCACTGAAGAAAGGTACTGCAATAGTAGAAAATTATTTTTTGTTCAAAGTAGTTATAATTTTGTAACATTGTTTTTAAACAAGGTTTGTATTACAAGTGGAACTAACACAACATGTTTTAAAACAAAGTTTTCTGACCTATGGAAGCGAATCATGGACAGTAGACAAACAAATGGAAATACGATTAGAGGCCACAGAGGTGGGATTTCTGCGAAGAATGTTGAAAGCCCTCTGGACAGCAAAAAAAAAAAAAACCAATGAGGAAATTCTTAAAGAGGCCAACACAAAAAAGAGCTCCAAAAAAAAAACCATCAGAAAAAAAAAACAATCAACATATTTCGGAGAGATCAAAAAAAGAGGAAAGTTGGAACATTTGGTTACAACTGGCAAAATACAGGGAAAGAGAGATGAAGAAAGAACATACTAGGCAGCTTGATGTCATGGCATGGAAAACAGCCAACAACAGAATTGAGACGATGCACTTATGAATAGAAGACTGCAAGGAAATGATCGCCTACACCAACTGGTATGGCACATGATGATGATGATGATAACAGAATAGTTTTCAAGTTTAAAAAATGTTTTGAAACAGATTTAATATTGAACGGTTTCAACGCTATATCAATGAAAATATGTTTGATTACATTCAGGTTTAATACAGAATAGTTTGTTTCGGCAGTTGTAGTACAGAATATATGTTTATTTGTAGCAACAGAAAAGTTGCTGCTGATCTTGTGAATCTTTCCCTTCCATCCCCTGTAGAATAGACACACACAACACAAAACCAAATATTAATTGTAAAAGGTTGGCTAAATAAGAAGACAGATAGAGCTGAGCAAAAGCCACATCCGCCAATCAATCCCTTTAGATTCCTTTCTGGAACATTAGACCACGAGAAAGGTTCCTCCTTTCCATCATTACTCCTGGACATTTTCTCTACTTTTGTCTATTTTGCAGACCAATTTTTCTTAATGGTTTCAAATAGACAAATTTTTCTTAATGGTTTCAAATAGACAAATTTTTCTTAATGGTTTCAAATAGACCCATTTTTCTTAATGGTTTCAAATGGACCAATTTTTCTTAATGGTTTCAAATGGACCAATTTTTCTTAAGGGTTTCAAATAGACAAATTTTTCTTAATGGTTTCAAATAGACCCATTTTTCTTAATAGTTTCAAATAGACAAATTTTTCTTAATGGTTTCAAATACACCAATTTTTCTTAATGGTTTCAAATAGACAAATTTTTCTTAATGGTTTCAAATAGACCCATTTTTCTTAAGGGTTTCAAATAGACCAATTTTTCTTAAGGGTTTCAAATAGACCAATTTTTTAAATAAAGGATTTAAAATAGACCAATTTTTTAAAAATAAAGGATTTAAAATAGTCCAGTTTTTTAAATAAAGGATTTAAAATAGTCAATTTTTCTTAAGGGTTTCAAATAGACAATGAGGACATTCTCAAAGAGTCCAACAACAAAAATGGTCTACTAAAAACACCAGATAGAAACAATCATTTTTCGGACACAATGAGAAGAGGAAAGTTGGAATACTTGGTTACAACCGGCAAAATACAGGGAAAGAGAGATACGAACGACAAAGAAAGATAATACTAGATAGCTTGGTGTCATGGCATGGAAAACAGTCAACAACAAAATTGATACGTTGCACGGTGGATAGTAGATTGTGCAAGGACATGATCGCCTACGCCACCCGGTATGGCACAAGATGATGATGATGATGATGATGATTGATTAGATCTTACCAAGAATTTTTGTTTGTACCTGATGAGTGCTGTTACCGAAACGGCGTAGTTTGCCTCCTATATTTACTAGTTTAGCTGCTTAATGCCAATCTATTTATTTTATATTTTCTCTACAGCTCTGCTCGCGATCCTGTATAGAATTAAATATTTTGTGTATTTCATTTTTGTGTATTTTATGTTTGTGTATTTTATGTTTGTGTATTTTGTGTTTGTGTATTTTGTGCTTGTGTATTTTATGTTTGTGTATTTTATGATTGTGTATTTTGTGCTTTTTATGTTTGTGTATTTTATGCTTGTGTATTTTATGCTTGTGTATTTTATGTTTGTGTATTTTGTGTTTGTGTATTTTGTGTTTGTGTATTTTATGTTTGTGTATTTTATGTTTGTGTATTTTGTGCTTGTGTATTTTATGTTTGTGTATTTTGTGCTTGTGTATTTTATGTTTGTGTATTTTATGCTTGTGTATTTTATGTTTGTGTACTTTGTGTTTGTGTGTTTTATGCTTGTGTATTTTATGCTAGTGTATTTTATGTTTGTGTATTTTGTGTTTGTGTATTTTATGCTTGTGTATTTTATGCTTGTGTATTTTATGTTTGTGTATTTTATGCTTTTGTATTTTATGCTTGTGTATTTTATGTTTGTGTATTTTGTGTTTGTGTATTTTATGTTTGTGTTTTTTGTGTTTGTGTATTTTGTGTTTGTGTATTTTGTGTTTGTGTATTTTATGTTTGTGTATTTTGTGTTTGTGTATTTTATGTTTGTGTATTTTATGTTTGTGTATTTCTCCTGTAATAGCCTACAAAAAAGAGCGAAGAAAACGTGAACCATCGCACTCTTAACCGCTGGAAAGTATATACAAGAAAAAGAAGAATTTTATTTACAAATTACTATTTTAATGAAAAGTAATTTTTACATGATCCTTTCTTCTATCTGTTTCCTCAGTGGCTAGTGGACCCCAGATGTACCCATCGCACTTCCACAGTTCCCTGCACCACTGGATCCCAGAGCCGGCCAAATCAATGGTTCCACAGGCTCACTCAGGATGGATGGGACCCACATTTGGATCAACCAGATGTTTCGCTCACCCAGGTACACATGCTTCACTTCCGTTTCACTCGGCCACGTCATCAGCGATCGTGTCGTCGTCGTCATTTTCATTTCCCCCGACTCCACCCAAAGACGTCACCCCGGAAACAAACAACAACAACAACAAACACAACAACAACAATAACCACATTAACACCAACAACAGCACCAACGCTGGGGCGCTAGGTAGCAATAATATAACCAGCAACAATATAAATAACAACACAAATACAGTCAGCGGCATGGCAGGAGTTGCAGATGGTTACAGTTCTGCGGAATATAAGCCGTCTGACTCATCTCTAAAGATGGAGGCACCAGTTTCCTCAGAGGGCATCTCGTCTCTCTTTGGACTACATGGGCATAATCACCCTTCTGTTCACCCGGTGCCCCCTTACTCCACCTACATGAGCGCCGACCACTACAGCAGCGGTCCACTAGGGTTCCATGCTTCAGGTGTTTTAAAATCGTCGTCGTCTTCATCATCACCGTTATCAAGCAGACCAAGGGCAAAAACCAGGTCCAGCACAGGTAGGAATTTTCTTCTTAATAATTATCATATCTCCTTCATAAATGTCATGCCTAACTCTTTCAAATTAAAAAGGGCTAATTCTTTCTAATTATCTATACAATTATTCTAATTATTATGTCTAATTCTTTTTTAATCACGGTGTCTAATTCTTCAGAATTACCAACTCTACCTAAATAGCATGACTATATTCTTCTTAGACATTATCTAATTCCTCTTAATTACCATGTTTAATTTATCTCTAATTATTATGTCTTATTATTTTAATATATCAAGTCAAACTCTACTTTAAGTGTTTCATTATCCTGTGTAATTCTTCTTAACTATCACGTTCTAATCTAATCTTCTAAATTATCATATATACATTTTTTTCCCCGAAGTCGCGATGACAAAATGATTAGTAGCTCATATATTGAACAGGTGGTCGTAAGATTTACGCTGATCTGCGACTAGGTTTTTCTTTGTCTAGGACAAGGCTCCTGTGCCATCATCAAACTCCTGAAGATAAGAAAATATGATACTATGTGATTGAGAATATGAATAATACTTATCTACATAAGTTATTATTCAAATGGATAGAAGAATGTAACTAACTAACTAACTAACTAACTAATTTAATAAATAACTAACTAAATAAGTAACTAACTAACTAACTAACTAACTAACTAACTAACTAACTAACTAAATAAGTAATTAAATTAACTAACCAACCAACCAACCAACCAACCAACCAACTAACTACCTAACTAACTAACTAATTAATTAACTAACTAACTAGTTAACTAACTAATTAACTAACTAATTAATTAACTAAATAACTAACTAACTGACTGACTGACTGAACGAACGAACGAACTAACTAAGACACCTAAAATAGCAGTCACAAAGGGACGGGTCTTGCTAAAGTTGCCGGGACACAAAGCTCCCTTGTTTGAGTCCCACCATATTCAGTGTGGTCTTTCCCCTTTGAATCTATGGTTTCTTCGTAACGTTATATTCTCCCGGTCTCTAGATCCGATGTCTATTTCTTTCTAGAAACGGTAAAAAGACAGGGGGTCCCGTGTGTATTTTGCGCACGTTAAAGAGCTGGTTACATAACCAGTGATGGAAAATGTACAACTGAAATAAACAAAAGAATAGGAATGGCAAAAAGTAATTTTAATGTCATGAAGGACATACTAACATCAAAACAAATAACACCAGAGCTAAAACTAAGATTAGCAAAATGTTACATCTTCTCAATATTCCTATATGGTGCTGAAACATGGACATTAGACAAGAAAACAGAACAGAGAATTGAAGCCTTTGAAATGTGGATATATAGAAGAATAGGTAGAATTGGATGGAAGGAAAAGAAAACAAACGACGAAGTCTTAAAACAACTAAATATGAAAAGAGAACTTCTGAACACAATTAGAACAAGACAAATGCGATTCTTAGGCCATGTTAAAAGACACAACAGCCTACTGAAAGTGATCCTGGAGGGGAAAATACAAGGTAAAAGAGGCAGAGGCAGACCAAGATTAACATGGACGAGTAACATCAAAAGATGGACAAATCAACCGATGACAACCTGCACCATCAAAGCAAGAGATAGAGCAAAATGGCGCTCCATGGTAGCCAACCTTCGTTGCGGAGACGGCACTCAATGATGATGAAAGAGCATGGCAGTTAAAAATTGAAAAGATCAAACCAAATTAGCCACTGCCCGGGGAAATTTGTAGAAGCATCTAAACCCAAAATTCTACGATGAGAGTACATTTGCTCGCTTGCGTTCGTCCGATGACTAAAGGAGTGTACCTCTTCATCATCCGCCCTTAAAAGGACGTTAAGTAGGTGTGTCTGCGTTGCGTTGTATTTAGCAGTATAACTGTTATATTTGCGCCTTTCGGCCCAACACACCCGTCTTCAGCATGGCATTTTTGAGTACCGGGTTGTCTTCCCTTTTCGATCCCTATACGCTTGGTCAGACTAGATAGGTTAGTCTGTTAGAGGCACCACGGAGAGGTGGAGCAGGGTCTAGATGGTTCTGGTTCACCGATCCTGGCGCATGTCATCAGCTGTGGGTCGCTGACAACTTCCAGCTCCGCTGAAGTGAGGCGCGCCTTCGCCTCCGTGAGTACATTTAAAAACTGTCTTTACGACACATAGTACCATTGCTGGTGTATGTCCGGGGAGAACAATAAAACCAGAGGGTAAAGGCCGCTTGGTCAAGCAGTCGCCACGACGTGTGAGACTCAGGATTTTTATTTCACCCCGGATAGAAAAAATCCTTTCTGTCTACCGCCAGTTTCGAACACCGTACGTCAGCTTTTTCGCCAGCGGAACTGTGGTTTTAGCCGCTCGGCCATGCGACATTTGAAGTCGGTAAATATCTGCGTGTATGGCGAGGGGCACGTGTATTGCTGCTAGTTTGAAAAATAGGAAAAAATTATCTTCACGAAAATTTCAGTCTCCCTGACTCCATTGGAGGTATAAAGCTGGCGTACTCAAAAAGCAACAAAAACATAGTTATGCTGCCACTTCGCTTCGTTTCCCGAATCACCAAATTCCCGAAGACCAGAAACGTCTATTGAGAATATGGGGAATACTTATCCACATAATTTTTTTTTTTTAAAGACAGAAGAATGTATGGATTTAGTAAATATTATTATAAGTCACATCAGGGATTGCGATAACTCAGTGGTTAGTGAACTGGACTACAAAGGACAAGAGGTAGGGCTCGATGCCAACCGACGGCTTCCGGATTCACCCAGTCTTAAATGGGTACCGGCTTTTTTTATGGGAAAGTAATGCGGCACGGGCGTAATACCGACCACATTACCCCAAAAATCATGCGCTGAAGATCTGTAAAATGTATGGTCACTAACGCTATATTCCCTATACGGCACATGGCGTGACAGGGACTCTACTTTTTTACATCAGGGTTTGTTTTTTTAAAGATAACAGAAAGGTATTAGAAATTGCTTGATATCATCACTATGGTTTCAGTGCTGTCAAGTAGTTACAATTTTTCTTTCTTCTTTGTCTCCCTCTTTCCATTGTTATTTGTCTTTTAGCGTCGTTGGAGATGTAGTTTGCAGTCATTTGCTCATCTGTTGGCTTCTCCTGCTGTTATGTTTTCTACTGTTTCTAGTATTCCATCAATCCATCTTTTTCTGAGCCGGTCATGGTCGCCCCTTGGGTCTGGCGTTCTCGCAACGTTTATTGAAGGCTCGTTTTGTTTTGGTTGTTCTATTTTATCGAGTAGCTAAACCAAGTTATCTGCTGTTTCTTTATGTATTTAATGGCGGGAATTATTCCTAGCTTCTTTTCTCAGTAATTTAAATAGTAATTTAAATTAGGACCTAAATATAACATTTTCTCGAGCCTAGTAATTAAATTATAGAGCTCTAGCTGAATGAGAATAGGCTGCAGAAATTAAACAAAAAAAGGTTTTCACTTGGTAGCTCATTTTGTTATTGGGCGTAATCAAGATTAGGGAAAATGGTTGGTCCCCAGCATAGTTTACAGCCAATGAAGATTAATCAGAAACAGGGGAAACTACCCAAGTGAAAGGCTATGCACAAGCCCAATAATCGTTTCAACTACACCCATTGAATTTTTTGTTTGGATATTTTTTTGTGTATGTGCTCTTTTGTGTTCGTGTGTTTTTTTTAGCTATATTTTTTTACATAGCTTATATTGTTATTATTTTGTTATGCCACTCACATCAAAGCAAATAACGGCAGAAGTAAAACAACAAAAGTGAAATGTTATATCTACTTAACATTCCGGTGTGGTGTGGAAAGATGGACGTCAAATAAGAAAACGGGGTTGAAAGTCGTAATCTTTCAAATGTTGATTTATAGAAAATAAATATAGGGAGAACTAGATATAAGGAAAAGAGGACAAAGAGTAAAGTTTTGAAACAGCTGAAAATGTAAAAAGAACTACTTAACACAATTCGAACAAGACAGCTGTTATTTCTGGGACATATGAAAAGACATAACGCCATATAGAAATTCACCTTGAAGCGGAAAGTATAAGGTAGACGAGGCAGAGGCAGACCAAGACTAAAGTGGATTGATAACATTAAAAGATGGACAAGTGAAACTATGACAACGTGCACTACTGAGGCAAGACAGAGGGTGAAATGACGCTCGATGGTAGCCAAGTCTCTGTGGTCAAGACAGAGGGTGAAATGACACTCGATGGTAGCCAACTCTCTGTGGTCAAGACAGAGGGTGAAATGACGCTCGATGGTAGCCAAGTCTCTGTGGTCAAGACAGAGGGTGAAATGACACTCGATGGTAGCCAACTCTCTGTGGCCAAGACAGAGGGTGAAATGACGCTCGATGGTAGCCAAGTCTCTGTGGTCAAGACAGCACGAGACGAATGGCATATTCTTATATTCATGTTTGATTAGATGGAGATGTTGTGAACACAATAAACAAACATGTTTCGATGATGTAGCAGATCTGGTAAAAGGAAGAACGCGGAATAAAAAAAAGAATATCATGTATAATTAATGATATGATACAACAATATCAATTATAATTAATGATATGATACAACAATATCAAGTATAATTAATGATATGATACAACAATATCAAGTATAATTAATGATATGATACAACAATATCAATTATAATTAATGATATGATACAACATTATCAAGTATAATTAATGATATGATACAACATTATCAAGTATAATTAATGATATGTTACAACAATATCAAGTATAATTAATGATATGATACAACATTCATCATCATCACTGAGTGCCACGTCTCCGCTTAGAAGGTTGGCTAAAATTCAGTGCCATTCTGCTCTGTCTCTTACTTTGATGGTGCAGGTTGTCATAGGCTGACATGTTCATCTTTTGATGTTACTCGTCCATATTAGTCTTGGTCTGCCTTTGCCTCTTTTACTTTCCAAGATTACTTTTAGTAGGCTGTTATGTCTTTTAACATGCCTCAGAAATCGAATGTGTCTTGTTTGAGTTGTGTTTAGTAGTTCTCTTTTTGTATAATATAACATTCATCATCATCGAGTGCCATCTCCGCAACGAAGGTTGGCTACCATGGAGCGCCATTCTGCTCTGTTTCTTGCTTTGATGGTGCAGGTTGTCATAGGCTGATTTGTCCATCTTTTGATGTTACTCGTCCATGTTAGTCTTGGTCTGCCTCTTTTACCTTGTATTTTCCCCTCCAGTATAACTTTTAGTAGTCTGTTGTGTCTTTTAAAATGGCCCAAAAATCGCATTTGTTTAGTTTGAATTGTGTTTAGTAGTTCTCTTGTCATTTTTAGTTGTTTTAAGAATTCACCGTTTGTTTTCTTTTCATTCCATCCAATTCTACCGAATATATTCTATATATAACATTACGGTAATGAAATACAACATAAAAACCAACCAACGTTACGGCCTTGTATGGGCCTTCAGCTGGTACATTGACAACACTCGCTAACTGAATGTTTCTTCAAGTTGGTCGACTATGTTGTATAAGACACATTTTAAATATATTTGTATTTTTTGTATGCCTACTATATCCTAGCTGGAAAATACACCTTGCTCATTACGTGGATGGATCTGTCTGTCCAGGATTGGCAAATTCAGCCACGAGAGGAGATGTTCAGTAAAGCAGCACCCAGTATGAGACACAAATCTTCACCGAACTACTGACTTACCATGCTTGCTTGCTACCAACTGTCTGTCAAGACGCCAAGGGCCATATATCCTAGCGTATACTTGAAACCCGCATGGAAAGAGAAAATAAAGTATGGTCTGGGAATAGGTAGAGAAGAGAAGTAATCGAAACATCAAGAACAGTGACTAAATTTGAGAGAAGTAGAGAAAGATCAAGAACAGTGACTAAATTTGAAAGAAGTAGAGAAAGATCAAGAACAGTGACTAAATTTGAGAGAAGTAGAGAAAATGCCAAAGAATAAGTATGGATAGAGAAACTTTATAAATGCTCCAATATGGGGTTTCAGGACTTTGACTAATTTTCCAGTTTCAACTTTCAACGTTTTCTAGTTTCTCTTTATTATGTATTACTCAGCGGTAGGTCAGCTTTCAGGCCGCAACGACGGAATCCTTTGGGTCTTTATTCATAAACAGTAAACCTGCAGCCTTATCATGTTCTCAACGTTGCACACCCCCCCCCCCCCCCCCCCCAACTACCAGCCTTTACAGGGGAAATAGTTCTCACGAACAAAGGGGAAGTAACTAGTAGAGATGATGAAGATATACCCCTTCCATAGGTCAGTACTTGACCTTGAAATATTTTGTAAAGTTGAAATCATAAATGTACGTGACAGTCAACTTCTGCACGTCCCTGTCCGTGCATGGCGCCCACATCTCCAGCAATCTACAATCGCTTAATGCATGGGTAATATCCGTTTAGTCATTAAGAACCAAATTTACTCATTAAAATATTTGAATTTGACACAAAAAACAGAAACAAAAAAAAGATGAACAATGGATGTAAACAATTTTATACGGAAATGAAATCGTCTCTATCAGACGATCTTTAGTTTTTGTGGACTTTTTAGTTGCAACGTGAAATAGTTCCTGCTTCTTTTACTAATCCTCTTTATTTATTGCGGTGTGTCATAATTCACACTGAATCAGCAATATTTGAGTGTCTAGATCACATCAGTTCGACTTCGTCACGAATATTGAGAACACAAGATGGTCTTATCATTGAAGTTCCCGCTCTTGACCATTCCAAGCAGTCTGTTTTCACTTCTTCATGTGAAATTTTGACTTGGTCAGCTCGGGGTTGTCTATTCTGACATTAACTGTGCGCTATGAGTCGCTGGCAGCTATGGGCATGTGAGCCGTGATCACGTCATTGTGAAGTCTCAAATTCGTGACGAATGAGTGAAAAAAGTAGGTATCATATTGCGTACAGTCTTACTGGAGAGTTATCATGAGGCAGACGGTTATACTGGAGAGTTATCATGTACATACAGATGGTCATGCTGGAGAGTTATCATGTAGACAGACGGTCATACTGGAGAGTTATCATGTAGATAGACGGTTATATTGGAGAGTTATCATGTACACACAGATGGGCATACTGGAGAGTTAACATGTAGACAGATGGTCATACTGAGGAGTTATCATGTAGACAGACGGTCATACTGGAGTGTTATCATGTTAGACAGACGGTCATACTGGAGAGTTATCATGTACACACAGATGGTCATACTGGAGAGTTAACATGTAGACAGATGGTCATACTGAGGAGTTATCATGTAGACAGACGGTCATACTGGAGAGTTATCATGTAGACAGACGATCATACTGGAGAGTTATCATGTACACAAAGATGGTCATACTGGAGAGTTATCATGTAGACAGAGTGATAAATGAGAGTTATTGTGCAGACAGACGGTCAAACTGGACAGTTATCATGTAGACAGAAGGTCAAATTGGAGATTTATCATGTAGACAGACGGTCAAACTGGACAGTTATTGTGTTGTATCAGTGTTGTGTTGGTTGACGCGTCTTCTGTAGTTTCCTACGTCTGACTTCTCGAAACTCGACAAGATATTTGTGCAGTTTGTTTATGGCTGCGAATTCAGACTCATTTTAACGCCGTTTGTTCGTCCAAAGTCCCTGAGGGTGTTCAGAATGCCAGCGCGCATTTGAAAGAATTACCAACAAAACAGAAATGTCACAGAGTTTCCATACCACATTTTTAATGAGTTAACAGTAAAATAGATACAGAGGGACTGTGGCAAAAGCCGATCATACTATTTAGTAGGGGAGGGTGGGGGGGGGGGGCTGGTTGGTCTCAAGGCAAGACGACGGCCTCATGATATAGAGGTTGTGGGTTCAAATTCCAGCTCCTGGTCTCATCAGCGAGGCCCAGTTTGAAACGTCAATTACGTATGGACGGAAAAAATATGAGTACGTCTGAAGACGGAGTCATCTGCCTGCGCGGCGAGAGACTCCTGTGCACACGACTGCTAGGGAAAAACGGATTAACATGCAAAATTCAGTTCCTAGTCTCTAGGGACTTCGTCAGAGGTAAAAGCTAGTGAACGCAAAAAAAAATAAATACTAATTAGTAAGATGAAACGTTCTGGCAGTGAGGATTGATCAAATGAAACAGGCTTCGAAACACATCCATCTTTAGTAGTAAGGCACTGCTCTTGTATACCTGACAATTCTAAGTGTACGCGAATAATCTACACACTTTCTGCTGCATGAGTTTGTCCTGTGTGTTTAAAGAATCACTGCCGTTTATTCCTTCCTCTTCTTTTCTAACAACTTTTAACTCTAGCTCTTTGTTCTTGTTATTGTTGTTGTTGTAATTGTTGTTGTTGTTTTTGCTGTTGTTGCAATTGTTGTTGTTGTTATTGCTGTTGTTGTAATTGTTGTTATTGCTGTTGTTGTTGTTGTTGCAATTGTTGTTGTTGTTATTGCTGTTGTTGCAATTGTTGTTGTTGTTGTTTTTGCTGTTGTTGCAATTGTTGTTGTTGTTATTGCTGTTGTTGTAATTGTTGTTGTTGTTATTGCTGTTGTTGTAATTGTTGTTGTTGTTGTTATTGTTGTTGTTATTGCTGTTGTTGTAATTGTTGTTGTTGTTATTGCTGTTGTTGTAATTGTTGTTGTTGTTATTGTTGTTGTTATTGCTGTTGTTGTAATTGTTGTGTTGTTGTTTTGGGTCCATCTACCTCTGAGCTGATACTCATCGGCCCAAGGTCATCTAATGATGTCTGCATGTATTTATCTGTTGTCTTGTAGTTGCGTTCAACGTGTTCCATTTACCTGGACTTTCAGGAAGTAGAGTTGCTCTGATCTCATTGAGCTTTGGACAGTCAAACAGGTGAAGTTCTGCTGTTTCATGTGGGTGTTCATAGAGTGGACATGCTGGGGTCCGTTGTATTTTCTAGATGTGGTTGTTCAATGGTACATAGCCGGTTCTCAGTCTGATGATAGTGGTTTGTTGCCTTCTTATGTTGTTGATGTTGTCAGAATTGTCGATGCTATCGTGGAGGCCTCAAATATGATAGAGTGACATCAAATAAGTTGTGTCTTGATCTCTTAACTCTCTAAAGGACTTCATCATCACAGGTTACCAACTATCTTTCTACATTCCTCCCGTTTGTTTCTTCAGTTTATAGATTTTTCTCAAATATGATAGAGTGACATCAAATAAGTTGTGTCTTGATCTCTTAACTCTCTAAAGGACTTCATCATCACAGGTTACCAACTATCTTTCTACATTCCTCCCGTTTGTTTCTTCAGTTTATAGATTTTTCTCAAATATGATAGAGTGACATCAAATAAGTTGTGTCTTGATCTCTTAACTCTCTAAAGGACTTCATCATCACAGGTTACCAACTATCTTTCTACATTCCTCCCGTTTGTTTCTTCAGTTTATAGATTTTTCTCAAATATTGTCCTATCCAGTGCTTGTATTTACACCGTTGTTTTTTTTTCTCTCTCTCTCTGTCTGTCTGTCTTTCTATCTATCTATCTCTGCCACTCACTCATTACCTTTACACTTTTCACCTTTGACTGTTCCCTGTAACCAAACCGTTAGATCGTATGGCATGCACGTAGAAAGACTCTTTCACATTTCCTACAACTACAACAAAGAAAGTTTACAACAGATTCAAGTAACGACATTGGCAACGGTCGGAATAGCAGAGCAGATACTGTAAATCTATCTCCCTCGATGTTGTAACGATTCCCTATAAGGAAGATAACTTGATCTTTGCTTGTTGAATATTATCTTCTGGCATTTCAAACACCGATCAAGAAATACGACCAAAGATGTTATGCTGCCCATGTCTACATCTACAAAACTAACCAAGATGTACTAATGCTCGTTTATTTCGTGTCAAAATATACTTTCCTTTAATTTGCCAGTTGGTTATAGACTTGAATTTCCGGTCAGCACAGCTGGTGCCAGATTTTTCCTCCCTTTCAGATTAAATCAAACTGTTGATCAGATTAGCAGTTGGCCGTAATGGATTTCTAAACGTTTCTAATCTGACACAATAATTCAAGTCCATCTGTTTGGCTTGCTCTCTTGTATTGAGTATTTCACACTATTGTGGTTTTATATACAATTATTACGTCCTTTGCTGCTTGCAAAGTAAATTAATTGTGGCTTTTGTTATGTTTCCAAATTTACCTTTTCATTCCCACATGCTGTTAATTGTATTAAATCAGTGCTTCTTATATAAGGTATACAATGAATAACGATACATGTATATATATATATAATATGTGCATGGTTGTATACAGTACGATTTTCTTATGTTAATTTGTTATTTCAAGTCACATTAGTCTGTACTATATTCGAGTTTCTACTCTTTGAGTGCTTATCTTTATTTTTTGCAAGTTGCTAAGTTTTGTCACTATCAGATGTGTATGTTTGTTATTTAGAGTTATGTTTTTTTTTCTATTTTAGAGTTTCGAGTTTTTCGCATTTTTCTACCAGTTTTTTAAAAAAAAGTTTTCATAGACGTCTGTATTTGTCCTTTCAATATATATATATATATTCGACGGGTTCAAAGTTCACCCAACCTTAAATGAGTACCGGACTTTTGCTGGGAAAGTAAAGCGGCACGGGCGTAAGACCGACCACATTACCCAAAAAATCAGTACCGAAGGTCTGTAAAAATTAGGGTCACTAACACCATACTCCCTATTCGCCACTTGGCGTGACGGGGCTCTTTACTTTTTACATTTAATTTTGATGTGGTCTTTTTTTCATTTACCTTGCTGCTTGTCCCGTGAATCGTCTCATAGAAGAGAAATGAATGATTCCGTGCCGTTCGCTTGTTGCGTACGTTGAAAAGTTGGCACACGGAGTTTATTTAATACTTTTTTAAATTGTATATACCTATCTCTTTCAGAGCTTCCCCATTGCTCTATCATCATCATCATCATCATCATCAAGTACCATGCATGCTGGCTTAGGTGATCATGTCTCTCCACAACTTTCGATCTCGACAGTTAATTATTAATTTTGTTGTTGACCTTCTGCCAAGCCATTCTCTTAAGCTGTCTGGTATCTTTTCTCTTTGCTTCCCTCTATCTCTTCGTCCCTCAATTTTCCTAGATGGCACATTATATTTCAGCTAGTCCATTCACATTGCATGGCCAAAATATGATGATTGTTACTATCTAATATTGCAAATTAGTTCTTTTTTTTGCTTTGGCCTCTTTTATAACGTTTTCATTACTCTTCTTAGCTGACCATACTATTCTCAACATTCTTCTGTAAAACTACATTTCTACAGCCGCCAGTGATTTTTCGGATTCTCTATGATTTTCCTTTATATGTTATGACTGACTCTACAGAACATTTAAAAACTCTTTACAAGATGACATATCTCGGAGTTAATTAGATCGCCTGTGTTTTCGGGACCACGTCGACCATGTGATAACAAAATTCCGTAAAGGATTAGCCGCCTTGAAGGTCATGGCAGCTTCCAACATCGAGCAGAGGCTACTTACTCTTCTGTTCCAGGGATTAGTCCTCGCACCTATCGAATATGCCCTGGCCATTCTTACTGTCAGTACGACTCAAATTGATAGGCTGGAGAAAATACAAAATGAAGCCATACGCTTTATCTTGGGATGTACAAGGGACACGCCCTGTGTAGCAATGTGATATCTTCTTGACTTTCCAACCATGGATGACAGAATCAAGATCTGGAGAGCACGAGCATACCTGAAGATTAGTACAGATAAAGAGCATCCATTGCACCACGTGCTCAACACAGGGAAAGGTGCCAGGTTAAAAAGAGGCAAATCATGGGTGGGCCGAGCCGACTACGTCATCAGACAGGTCTGTGGGCTTACCAATATCAGCGCTGGTGAGGAGTGGATACCGGTACCTACGTCATTCAAGGGACTTTCTCGTGCATTGTCACACTCGGCAAGAAAAGTAGGGAACAGAACCCGGTCGTGGTTAATGCTGAGGTCAACGGTCTCATCTGCGATAACACCGATGAGAAAGATGCAGTCATCTATACAGACGGATCTGTAAGACGACACCAAAGAAGTGCATGGGCATTTACAGCACGCTCGGCAGGCCGGAATAGTCTACGAAGACAGTGGTGCATACATCATGACAACGAGTAGCATGACAATGGAGGTGATGGCAGTGAATAAGGCATTCAAATGGTTAGAGTCACAAGACTACACCCACGCATGTATACTGAGTGATTCGATGAGCATGACAAAAAAAAAGTGGAGACAGGTTCTGTTTGCATGCAATGGGCAGAGTTGTTGGAGAAATCCAAAATACTTAAGGTCAAATTTGTCTATGTCCCTGGACATGCGGGATTACGGGGAAATGAAAGAGCGGATAGGTTGGCTAGCTGCGCTGTCGTTGAGGACGGACAACCAATGGATCGGGCGGACATCATCAATGTCTTCCGAGATGTGGGAAGAGCACAGGACTTCGACAAATACAGATCCACGTCACTTTTTCGGATGATGGAAATGGGAGTTAAGATGGGCACAGCCATAAATGAGAAACATAGTGGCCGTGTAAGAAGACTTATCAACCAACATAGAACTGGAGTCGTCAGTCGCTGGACACTGCAGAACTTGCTGAGGAATGGATCTGAGCACCTATGGATATGTTCGGAGTGCAATGATAATGACCCGCAAATAACACAATAACTCAATAACTTTGGATTTCCATATGTTTCCCAGTGCAAGAAATGCTCCTCTTGCTTTTGATATCCCCATTTGATATAATAGTATTACAGCGTTTGCAAAATAAATGCAGCTAATTATATCCAAACAGAATAATTCCAGAGTCTAAAAGTAGACTCCATACATAACCAATGGCAATTAAATAGGCGTTAGCGAGAATCTCATTTATTTAAACACTCCAATCTGGCCTTCCACTTTGGCAGCACTGCCCCCTCAGACGTTGACTTCCTTGAGACTGGCACTAATTATCTTAGCGTGGCAGGGTACCAGAACTGACATTTTCATCTCCTATATGGTCAGCTCTATTTATGTGTAATTCAGGGTAGACTGCGGGCTCTAGATAATTCGTTCATAATGTCCATCCGATTAAACTCTGATAGAAATCATTTAAATCTGCTCAAATCGACCCAATCTAAAGAATAATACATTCGTACATATTGGTTTCTCTTACTTCTGCTGGGTTGATCTACTGCAATAATTGGTTTCTCTTACTTCTGCTGGGTCGATCTACTGCAATAATTGGGTTCTCTTACTGATGTTGGATCGTCCTTCAATAATTGGTTCCTCTTACTTCTGCTGGGTTGATCTACTGCAATAATTGGTTTCTCTTACTTCTGCTGGGTCGATCTACTGCAATAATTGGGTTCTCTTACTGATGTTGGATCGTCCTTCAATAATTGGTTCCTCTTACTTCTGCTGGGTCGTCCTTCTGCAATAAATGGTTTCTCTTACTTGTGTTGGGTCTACTTTCTGCAATAAATGGTTTCTCTTACTTGTGTTGGGTCTACTTTCTGCAATAAATGGCTTCTCTTACTTGTGTTGGGTCGACTTTCTGCAATAAATGGTTTCTCTTACTTGTGTTGGGTCGACTTTCTGCAATAAATGGTTTCTCTTACTTGTGTTGGGTCGACCTTCTGCAATAAATGGTTTCTCTTACTTGTGTTGGGTCGACCTTCTGCAATAAATATTTTCTCTTACTTGTGTTGGGTCGACTTTCTGCAATAAATGGTTTCTCTTACTTGTGTTGGGTCGACCTTCTGCAATAAATGGTTTCTCTTACTTGTGTTGGGTCGACCTTCTGCAATAAATGGTTTCTCTTACTTGTGTTGGGTCGACCTTCTGCAATAAATGGTTTCTCTTACCTGTGTTGGGTCGACCTTCTGCAATAAATGGTTTCTCTTACCTGTGTTGGGTCGACTTTTTTACTTCTGTTTGGTTTACTCTAGTTCCTTTCGTGTTTTCCATTAAACTCCCGCTTAACTAATTTACATGTGTACTGTAAAGTTTCCTTTCAAGTCTTTAGACATGTGTTTGTCCATATTCAGGTCTATATGAAATATCGTGTTTGTCCATATTCAGGTCTATATGAAATATCGTGTTTGTCCTTATTCATGTCTATATGAAATATCGTGTTTGTCCATATTCATGTCTATATGAAATATCGTGTGTTTATCCATATTCAGGTCTATATGAAATATCGTGTTTGTCCATATTCATGTCTATATGAAATATCGTGTGTTTATCCATATTCAGGTCTATATGAAATATCGTGTTTGTCCATATTCATGTCTATATGAAATATCGTGTGTTTATCCATATTCAGGTCTATATGAAATATCGTGTGTTTATCCATATTCAGGTCTATATGAAATATCGTGTTTGTCCATATTCAGGTCTATATGAAATATCGTGTTTGTCCATATTCAGGTCTATATGAAATATCGTGTTCGTCCATATTCAGGTCTATATGAAATATTGTGTTCGTCCATATTCAGGTCTATATGAAATATTGTGTTCGTCCATATTCAGGTCTAAATGAAATATTGTGTTCGTCCATATTCAGGTCTATATGAAATATCGTGTTCGTCCATATTGAGGTCTATATGAAATATCGTGTTCGTCCATATTCAGGTCTATATGAAATATTGTGTCCGTCCATATTCAGGTCTAAATGAAATATTCTGTGTTTGTCTATATTGAAATCTTGGGGAATGTTTTGTTTTTGGCCATAATTAGGTCTATATGGATTTTTTTTGTTTTCTCACATTTAAGTCTATAAAGAATTTTGTGTGTTTGCCCATATTTAGGTCTATAAAGAATTTTGTGTGTTTGCCCATATTTAGGTCTATAAAGAATTTTGTGTGTTTGCCCATATTTAGGTCTATAGAGAATTTTGTGTGTTTGTCCATATTTAGGTCTATAGAAAATTTTGTGTGTTTGCCCATATTTAGTTCTATAGAGAATTTTGTGTGTTTGCCCATATTTAGGTCTATAGAGAATACTGTGTGTTTGCCCATATTTAGTTCTATGGAGAATACTGTGTGTTTGCCCACATTTAGGTATATACAGAATACTGTGTGTTTGCCCATATTTAGTCTATAGAGAATTTTGTGTGTTTGTCCATATTTAGGTCTATAGAGAATTTTGTGTGTTTGCCCATATTTAGATCTATGGGAATAAAATCCGGTACCCATTTAAGGCTGGGTGTACCTGGAAGCCGTCGATTAGGATCGAACCCAAACTCTTGTCCTTTATAGTCCAGTTCACTAACCACTGAGCTATTAAACATAGTAATTATTCGTCAAAAATGTTGAGTTATGACCTCTCTCTGGAAACGATAAAAAGATAGGTGGCCCAGTGTGCATTCTGCGCACGTTAAAGAACATGGCAGTTAGAGATTTAAAAGAGCAAATTAAAAATGCCACTGCTCAGGCAAAATTTGTAGAAGCATCCTTATCCAAAAATGGCAAAACTCGACGATGAGAGAACATTTGAAGTCGGTAAATATCTGCGTGTATGGCGAGGGGCACTTGAGTATTGCTGCCAGTTTTAAAAATAGGAAAACAATTATCTTCATGAAAAATTCAGTCTCCCTGACTTCGTTGGAGGTATAAAGCTGGCGTACTCAAATAAACAGCAACAAAAACATAGTTAAGCTGTCACTTCGCTAGTCAAACTTCAATATAGTAATCTCGGAAGGTCACCACTCAACTCATCCACGCCCTTACTGCAGCTGACACTTCAGGGCTCGTATACGCCTCATCGGCCATCTCCGAATCCACTTTAACAGAGAGCCACAACAGCCTGGTTCTCTTCAACGCCGCTGGAGCTACAACAGCCGGATACACTGCACTGGATGTTGCAAAACAAAGTACAACTCAACACGCTATTGAAAGGAATCAGTAGAACAATGAACATTGTAACTCTTGTGTCATTGTCTTTTCTATTTTGTTCATATAATTGTATGATTGGTTGTCAGTTAGTTAGTTAGTTGGCTAGTTGGTTAGCTAGTAATTTAGTTAGTAATTTAATTAGTTGGCTAATTAGCAATTATTTTTTAGCAATTATTTAATAATTTATTTAGTTTGTTAGTTGGTAATTAATTAGTAAGACAGTTAGTAAGTTAGTTAATTATTTAGAAAATTAGTTAGTTACTTAGTAATTTAGTTGGTAAGTAGTTTAGTTGGTTAGTTAGTTGTTTAGTTAGTTAAATTGATGATTGGTTAGTTAGTTGGTTAGTTAGTTAGATAATTAGTTGTCTAGTTAGTTTGTTGAGTAGTTGGTTAGTTAGATAATTAGTTGCTTAGTTTAGTTGGTTAGTACGTTAGTAAGTTAGTTAGTTAGTTAATTAGTTAATTATTAGCTAGTTAGTTAATTAGTTAGTTAATTAGTTAGTTAATTAGTTAGTTAGTTAATTAGTTAGTTGATTAGTTAGTTAGTTAGAAAGTTAGTTAGTTAGTTAGTTAATTAGTTAGTTGATTAGTTAGTTAGTTAACTAGTTAGTTAATTAGTTAGTTAGTTAATTATTTAGTTAGTTAGTTGATTAGTTAGTTAATTAGTTAGTCAGTTAGTTAGTTAGTAAGTAGTTAGTTAGTTAGTTAGTTAGTTAATTAGTTAGTTAGCTAGTTAGTTAATTACGAGAGTTAGTTAGTTAATTATTTAGTTTGTTAGTTAATTAGTTAGTTAATTAGTTAGTTGGTTGAATCCTCCGAAGTTGTCATCTACTGATTATTCTACGTACTTTCCTTTAGTGTTCCTTGTTTTATTTTGCCACCCGGTGTTCACCTGAAGGCCTGAAGTCGTCTGTCGTCCACAATGAGCACCAAACTGACCCACTTTCTGCTAATAATTTCAAGGGAAGAGGTATATTTACAAGAGGTGGAAAAAAACCTCACAAGCAATCAACAGAAAAAAACAACAACAACAAAGAACAATAAACTGTTGCTCCAATGAGTTGGCCGTGTGATCTAGCGTATAGTTCTCATGGGACTGTGCCGAAGATGTACGGGTTCGATCCTGCTGATTATGATTATTTTTCCGAGTGTTGTAAACATACTCCTTCGCTTGAAATGATTCTCTATATTCGTCAAACCAGGCTGGCTAACAGAAGCTAGGATCGACGTGTTCCCTGTAGTGGTGGCTGTTACTGATATAGAGGACCCAGTATTGCAGTACCTCTGGGCTGGACTAGTAGTTTCCCAGCATAGCCTGTGACAAACAAACTCCAACCTCTCCAGTAAGAGCTGGGAATGTCAAGAAAGCCATTACGACCCGTCACATTCTATGAGTCAAAGGGCAACATGCTCGCATCAACTCATAGCAATCCATCAACAACACATCGAAAGTTTCCCTATGTAATAATATTCTTCTTCTACTTCTACCTTTTAGCTCCCAGTGGAGCATAGGTCTTCAACAAACACTTTCCAAGTCGTTCTGTTTTTTGCAATTCCTTTGCAATGACTTAATGTCTAAACTGTAATAATATTCACTTATCATTATTTATCTCCTGACCTAATGTCCACGCCTTCTCTGCATTTTAAGAATTCTTGTTTGGTTTCTTGTCTTTTAGTTTCACGCCGTGTAAATCCAACCCAAGTTATATTTAAATCATTACGTACGTTTCGACGCATAGTGCGTCATGTCGATTTCGAACGTCTACGTTTCACCGCATGGGGCGTCACTTTCAATTTGATTAGTGTGAACCGTCATCAAACCATATTCTTTTTACATGTCATCTAGCATCTTGGTATTGGTAAAACACAATATATGTTCAATTATCAAAAAAATTCATATATAATATGTTATATGTTACATAAATATAAATATGTAGATTGATTCTTAAAACCATGAACAATTTTGTCTCTGAAATCTCTTATGTTGCGTCGATAAAAAGCTTCCGTACGGAAAGAGTTAACAGGCTTTTGCTTTTGGCTTTTCTCTATTATTTTTGCTTTTGGCTTTTCTCTATTATTTTTGCTTTTGGCTTTTCTCTATTATTTTTGCTTTTGGCTTTTCTCTATTATTTTTGCTTTTGGCTTTTCTCTATTATTTTTTTTTTGCTTTTGGCTTTTCTCTATTATTTTTGCTTTTTGCTTTTCTCTATTATTTTTGCTTTTGGCTTTTCTCTATTATTTTTGCTTTTGGCTTTTCTCTATTATTTTTGTTTTTGTTTTTACTCTATTATTTTTGCTTTTGGCTTTTCTCTATTATTTTTGTTTTTGTTTTTACTCTATTATTTTTGTCGTCAGCTTTACTCATGTGAATATAATTAATGCATGATGGTCGGTAATTTACATACTGACCTCACTAAAGTTGGGACCGTGGTAGTGTAGTTAGTGAACTGGTCTATTGAGTACAACATGTTGGGTTCCATTTCCTTCGTTGGCTTCACAGTTCAGCAAGTCTTAAATAAGAGTTTAAGTGAAAAGAAGGAGCGGCACTGGATTAGTATTGGCCATGTTACCCAGATATGTGTCAAAATATGGTAACAGAAAAAAGACACTCCACCATGTTGGTTTTCTTTCTTTCTTTCTATCTTTCTTTTTTCTTCCTTTCCTTTTGTGTTATTTCCTTTTCTTTTTTGTCGTTATGCTTCTCTATCTCTATTCTTAACTTATTTCATTTCTGTTTCTTTCTTATTTATATCTTTATTTTCTTTCTCTCATTCTATTCTTCTTTTCCCCTTCTTTCTTTTTCCGTTCTTGCCATTTGACTTTCTTCTTCCATTCTTTTTATATTTCTTTCTTTCTTTAATAAGCAGTACCATTTAATTGCTGACAACATTAACTATCAAATAAATTGAAAATGGCCGGCACGTTTGTCCAGATGCACGTTCAGTATAGACGAACTAGCAGACAGCGGAGAGGATTCAAGTTAAAACGGTAGTACAACAAGACAGACAAAATATTAGTGCCAAAGTTGTTATTTCTAGCATGATAGAAAAAGTGGTTACTTTAAACCCGGCCCTTGAATTTATATCTTCTATGCGGACCTCTTGTTAACAATTTGTCTTAATGGTTATCGCAGTTTAACTATTTATAATGACAAATTAAAGGGAGATAAACATCATTGCGATGGCTACTTCCATGCAATCTAAAAAAAAGCAACTTTAAGGCGCGTCAACATACCAATATCTTAACGTTCATCTAACGTGTTATCTGCACTAAAATCTGTTAAGCAATAGAAAAAAAATAACTTGAGAATATATATTTTCTTAGAAAGTTGAAGAAAAGTATTACGACAATTGAAGAAAGATCGTGCTTGCAAACAAGTGGTGCTTCTGTTTGTGAAAGTGCTCTCTTCAAGCCTATGACAGTGGTCATACACAAATCTCGGCCACGTAAGTGAGTTCAACAGGACTCTGGTGCTGCAGTCGTCTGGCGTTAAGTGGGTGTTGGATGTCGTACACGGCCGAGGAGAGTGGCCTGGTATCCGTGAGATGGCGACACTAGTCTCGCTCGGCCATCCAAGCCAGGATTTCTGTCGTCAACAGTTTCCGACTTCCGGTTTCTAACGCAACCATTTCCTGCGTGAGTGGGGGAGAAGTTACGTCCGTCTGTCCTCACGCACATTTAGTTTATTCTGATTGGTTGTTTGTTTTAATGGCGGACAACCCGATCCAGAGCGATCTCGCTGACGTCCATCAATTAATTAATGACCCAAACGAAGAAAACAATAAATTAAACTATTCTTTCAAGGTTAAAAATGTTTCGTTCTGTTTCATTTATAGCACACGTGACTCCATTACCTGCTAATGTATGTGGTGAAGAAATGACCCTCCATTACCTGCTAATGTATGTGGTGAAGAAATGACCCTCCATTACCTGCTAATGTATGTGGTGAAGAAATGACCCTCCATTACCTGCCAATGTATGTGATGAAGAAATGACCCTCCATTGCCTGCAAATATATGTGACGAAGAAATGACCCTCCATTACCTGCCAATGTATGTGGTGAAGATTTGACCCTCCATTACCTGCCAATGTATGTGGTGAAGAAATGACCCTCCATTACCTGCTAATGTATGTGATGAAGAAATGACCCTCCACTACCTGCCAATGTATGTGATGAAGAAATGACCCTCCATTACCTGCCAATGTATGTAATGAAGAAATGACCCTCCATTACCTGCCAATGTATGTCATGAAGAAATGACCCTCCATTACCTGCTAATGTATGTGATGAAGAAATGACCCTCCATTACCTGCCAATGTATGTAATGAAGAAATGACCCTCCATTACCTGCCAATGTATGTCATGAAGAAATGACCCTCCATTACCTGCTAATGTATGTGATGAAGAAATGACCCTCCATTACCTGCCAATGTATGTGATGAAGAAATGACCCTCCATTACCTGCCAATGTATGTGATGAAGAAATGACCCTCCATTACCTGCCAATGTATGTCATGAAGAAATGACCCTCCATTACCTGCCAATGTATGTAATGAAGAAATGACCCTCCATTACCTGCCAATGTATGTCATGAAGAAATGACCCTCCATTACCTGCCAATGTATGTGATGAAGAAATGACCCTCCATTACCTGCCAATGTATGTGATGAAGAAATGACCCTCCATTACCTGCCAATGCATGCATGTGATGAAGAAATGACCCCAACAAATTATTCTGAGAACGATGAAAGATTGACGGAAAACATTAAACTACAGATTATAATGTTATTATAATTAAACTGCAGATTATAATGCTATTATAATTAAACTGCAGATTATAATGTTATTATAATTAAACTGCAGATTATAATGTTATTATAATTAAACTGCAGATTATAATGTTATTATAATTAAACTGCAGATTATAATGTTATTATAATCAAGCTGCAGATTATAATATTATTATAATTAAACTGCAGATTATAACGTTATTATAATTAAACTGCAGATTATAACGTTATTATAATTAAACTGCAGATTATAATGTTATTATAATTAAACAGCAGATTATAATGTTTGTGAACGTAATTTGATAAGTAGGAAGCATAGTCACTTTCGATAGGTCTGAAGAGTCTAGAAGTACGACGTCAGCCTTCGTCTACAAAACAAAACACAACAATATATATCCGTGGGTTTCTTTATGACATTACCCTCCCCTAATCTATTTGGTAGTGAGAACCGATGTCTGGCCTTCTTGGATAACGGCAATAAACATGATGTTCCGTGTGCTTTCGCGCAGTTTAACGGATCCTTGGCAGTTAAAATTGAAAAGAGTAGGTTACAAATACGACCGCTTCCCGTGCAATGTTGTTAGCAGAGATCTTCCCACAACGTGGATCCCAGGCCATGCTATGGAGTTCGTGTACGTGGGCCAGATTTCTCCTCGCACTTTCTCGAGATTCTCGAGTGGGATGTCGCAGCACCTATGGGCTCGTCCGGTGTGCAGTGATGATGACCTTAGCAACAACAAACAAACGGTCACTTTATTAGCATTCAGGGGGAAAAATATCAATATACAGATAACATAGAAGATAACGGGCTGTCTTAAGGAGGATCGATCCAGTACGCTCACGGCACATCGGTTTGTGCACTAACGAGCTGCCTCTAATAGTTCGTGACCTAATTATAACGAACGTTAAACTCACATTACCTTTTGCTATGAGGTAGCCCCCCGCCCAAAAAAAAAAAAAAAAAACTAGAGAAATAGGTTGGATACCGGCAGAGGAATTCATTTACAGACACCAATTTCTGAAACCATTCACAAAGTTCTACTAAAAATCCATGCATGTTGCAGAAGCATGGACACTAAAGAAGAAAACCTGTAAACAAGTACTCTTGAAATATGGATATAAATATATATTTATATTTTTTTTTCGTTCATCAACCTCTGACGAAGTCCCTAGAGACTCTGAATTGAATTTTGCGTGTTAATCCATTTTTCTCTGGCAGCCGTGTTCACAGGCAGAGATAACTCAGACTTCGGAGGTACTCATACTCTTTTTACGTCGATGAGTAATTGACGTTTCAAGCCTGTGGATATAGGAAGAATAAGAATTGGGTCGGCAGAAAAGAAACATTCAATAAAGCTGTGAAATACGAGGCGTGCTCACATTAAACCCGTCCGAACTGTGTCAAGTGGACACACGTAGGAGGCATGATGATGTCACATCTGACGTATAAACACATCAATATTAAATTGTGTCTGTGTTAATTATTCGCGTAGTATATGACTTTGATGCAGACTGTTATAAAAAATGGCCGATCATAAAAATGTGGAATCCGTCATCATTTATTTGAATATCAAGGGTTTCTATTGGCAGACTTTAAAGAGACTGAAAGAATAGCACTGTCCCTGCAAAGAAACATTAAACAAGATGCGTATACCCATCACGAATAAGAAACCCGGCATGATTTCGCGTGATGTGATTCTGCTGCATGAAAACACTCGCCCACGAACATTGTGCAATAAGCGTAAGCAAGAAAGGGGTGTGACGTTCTGCAACACCCCAACCTACAGCTCCGAACTGTCACCATGTGACTTCCATTTCTCGGAGCCTGAAACAAATCTGTAAATGGACAATGATTCGGTTTCGACGCAACCGTCACAGCCTTGGTGAAAAAAGGTTCAATAAACAAGCAACCATTTTCTCTGATAGCACCAGCCGTCTACCCCAACAGTGGGACGCGTGTCTAAATGCCTGGGGTGGTTTTTTTTTTTTTTTCTAAAGAACCCTAGTGAGTACTTGTTTCATAACAAATGTTTTATTCTGCCACATCTGTTGATGTACCTTACATATGTTTGTAATAAAGCCACAGGGACGGGTTTCATTTGAATACGCCTCATAATTGAAAATGTCGAGGGAAAAAAAAACTATTAAACACTTCAAAAAATTTGTGGATGCATAAAAAGACACAATAACTTACTGAAAGTCACTTTGAAAGGGAAACAACGAGGCAGGGGCAAACACAAATTATAGTGGACGTGACATCAAAATATAATAGACCTTTGACCGTAATGTGCTATCAAGGCCAGAGAGAAAGTTAAATGACGATCCATGTAAGCCAACCTTCGATATAGGAACAGCACAATATGATGATGCTCAAAGAAGCTAAAAAATTGCTCTCATTCTTTTATTGTATAAATATTTAGGTTGACTTTGATGGTTCAACCACTATCTTTATGTCCAGTATGTTCTAGCAATGTTCAAGCTGTCATCCTATTATGATGTAAGTACCAACTACAGTTTGTGGCGCACTCATCTTCACTCGTTAGTGGGCGTCGGTACGTTGTGTTGCACGTACGTTGTGTCGGTACGCTGTGTTGCAAATTTGTGACAAAAATACGATATCTGCACTCTTTGGTCCAACACATCTTCGGTCCAACACATCTTCGGTCCAACACAACATCTTCGGTCCAACACATCTTCGGTCCAACACAACATCTTCGGTCCAACACAACATCTTCGGTCCAACACAACCTCTTCGGTCCAACACAACATCTTCGGTCCAACACAACATCTTCGGTCCAACACAACCTCTTCGGTCCAACACAACCTCTTCGGTCCAACACAACCTCTTCGGTCCAACACAACCTCTTCGGTCCAACACAACCTCTTCGGTTTTAGTAGATTTACTCAACATTGTTTGTCCTGGCAGCGACTGTTTTGGCGTACTCCTTTCCACTTTTAGCGAAAGCTCAGTGGTTAGTGAACTGGACTACAAAGGACAAAAGGTAGGGTTCGATCCCAATCGACGGCTTCCGGGTTCACCCAGCCTTAAATGGGTACCAGATTTTTTTCTGGGAAAGTAAAGCGGCACGGGCGTAAATACCGACCACATTACCCCAAAAACCATGAGCTGAAGGTCTGTAAAATGTATGGTCACTAACACCATATTCCCTATACGGCACTTGACGTGACGGGTGGTTTAGGTTAGGGAATAATAGAACAAAGAAGTATGTGTTAGCACTCGGAAAAATTGACAGACAAACAACAATAGAAAAAAACGAAGAACAATATATGGTCCGAAGTGGGATCGAACCCGTACTCAGTGGCACCGCGCCTTGCCACGAGAAGCCGAACGCTTGGTACACTGCCACGCAGCCGACTAAAAAATTGGCTATTGCAGTAGTGTCTTCCACGAAAGGCGATCTCAATGACTATAGCATAGGGTAACGATCACAGACCGGAAATAAATTGTATATTTGTACTTTCCTATTAATGCAAGTATCTCCCAGTAGGGCTGAATACTTGTGTTGTAGACAAACATTTATTGGACGAAACAGCACGAATAGTAGTTCCCAGTGGTTATATACTGGGTACAAATAATAATACATAAATATTATTATATGGGGAACTTCCGAGGCGATAATAGGGAATAATAGAACAAATAAGTATATGTTAGCACTCGGAAAAATTGACAGACAAACAACAATAGAAAAAAACGAAGAACAATATATGGTCCGAAGTGGGATCGAACCCGTACTCAGTGGCACCGCGCCTTGCCACGAGAAGCCGAACGCTTGGTACACTGCCACGCAGCCAACTAAAAAATTGGCTATTGCAGTAGAATATTGGAAGACACTACTGCAATAGTCAATTTTTCCGAGTGCTAACACATACTTCTTTGTTCTATTATTCCCTATTATCGCCTCGGAAGTTCCCCATATAATAATATTTATGTATTATTATTTGTACCCAGTGGTTTAGGTTAGGTAGGTTTCCACTTTTAACTCTCAAGAATTCTTAACCTGCTCGAATGCACACCGGAACTCCTGTCGTTCGTCGTTCTCCGAAAGGACTAGGCATCAGATCTCACAACCAAGAGAACAGGGGAGGGTACCACCACAAAGAACCCGCGGATTCAGATTTAGCAAACAAAAAACACAAAAAAACAAAAGCTTCATATTCCTGTGATGGGATTTGAACACGAGACTTTTCTGTCCTGAAGTCGACATCTTACAACTACACCACCCAGTCACAAATCCACACTGTAGCCCCTTTGGTAATACCCTTTTGTTTTGTCAAGACGCTGCCAACCATATCTCTGTACTTGCCCTCTGAAAGGGGGGATGGGAGAGCCGACCAATAGTTGTGACGTTTTCAGCATTGCGAGCAGGGACGGTTGTGGCTAAAATGAGGTCAGCCATCTATAGCTCCCACAGCTCGGGACGTCACATGTATTGGGGTGTTTTCGGGAAAACCCCCTCAGCGGGCAGACTCAGAGATATTGCTGGCGACGGTCAAGACCAACGTCACAATAATGGGTGTTGGAATTGCGTTTGTTTCAGGTAGGTTTAGTTTCTCACTGGAAATCTATTACCCATTATAAGTAGATGGATGAATCATGCAGTATCACACCGAAACAAGAACTCTACATTTTGGAACTCACGTTGAGTTCACAATAAAGAGGGTGACATTGTTCCAACAATTTAATAGATGAAAGATTCAATTGTTGTTCCAGATTTGGTGAGAAAGAAGAGTGGGGTGTTCTCTCCTCTCCTTTCTGGTGTCGAAAGTAGGTAATGGATTCTTGCTCTGGCTTGTCTTGTAGTTTCTTCAATAGTCAACTTGTAAAGTAAAGTAAAGTAAAGTAAAGTAAAGTAAAGTAAAGTAAAGTAAAGTAAAGTAAAGTAAAGTAAAGTAAAGTAAAAATAAAAGTAAAGTAAAGTAAAGTAAAGTACAGTAAAAGTAAAGTAAAGTAAAGTACAGTACAGTAAAAGTAAAGTAAAGTAAAGTAAAGTACAGTAAAAGTAAAGTAAAGTAAAGTACAGTAAAAGTAAAGTAAAGTAAAGTACAGTAAAAGTAAAGTAAAGTAAAGTAAAGTATAGTAAAAGTAAAGTAAAGTACAGTAAAAGTAAAGTAAAGTAAAGTACAGTAAAAGTAAAGTAAAGTAAAGTAAAAGTAAAGTAAAGTAAAGTAAAGTAAAGTAAAGTACAGTAAAGTAAAGTAAAGTAAAGTAAAGTACGAGACTTGTATCTACGTTTTATCACGGGAGTTTTCACCCATTTGTGCGCGGCCGCCTATCTAGAAGTGTCCGGAGACTTCTGGATAGTGTCGCTTCAAGCATCCAAACTCACAATGCTAGACGGTATTCCTCACCTTCCCAGAGTACTACCCTGGTACCCATTTCTGCCAGCGGGTGGGTCGACCGCGGGGATATTTTTTTTTACAACTACGAGTACAATTCACACTGCTTCCAGCGGTAATTGAGCACGGGTTGTCCGAACGTCGGTTGTTTGTTGAGTTGTAACACGGTATCTGTAAAGTTATCCAACTATCATATCCCAAAAATGTATCTAGTTGAAATTGGATGTGCTGAGTTGATAGGTTCGGATAACCAGATTGATATACAGTACGAAACAACGCATTAACGCTCATTTAACGCTCTCTTATGTTCGGGCGGTCATTATCATCATCATCATCATCATCATCATCAAGTACCGGGCCTGCTGGCGTAGGTGATCATGTCTCTCCACAACTTTCGATCGCGGCAGCTATTTATCATTTCTGTTGTTGACCTTCTGCCAAGCCATTCTCTTAAGCTGTCTGCTATTTTTTCTCTTTGCTTCCCTCTATCTCTTCGTCCCTCAATTTTTCCATTTGTTACAATATATTCCAGTTGTTCTCTTCTCATTACATGACCAAAAAATGATGATTGTTTCTTCCTAATATTAGAAATTAGTTCTCTTTTTGCTTTGACCTCTAAGAACTTCTTCATTACTCTTCTTAGCTGTCCATGGTACTCTCAACATTCTGTAAAACCACATTTCTGCAGACTCCAGTTATTTTCTTGTCTGGTGTCCTATTGTCCATGATTCGCATCCATATGTTAAGACTGGCTCTACGTAACATTTAAGAACTCTTTTTCGTGTTTCTATTGTCAAAAATGGATTGCATGGTATCTTCCTCCTTTTTTGGAAAGCTGCTTTTGCCTGAGCCATTCTGCATCTCACCTCTTTTGTACATCTTCCGTCTGAGGTTAACAAAGTTCCCAAATATTTAAATTCATTTACCTGCTTTAGTATTGTCCCACTTGTCTTTATTTTGCACTGAGTTGATGTCTTTTTCTTTGTTGTTACCATTACCTCTGTCCTTTTGCTATTAAGGCTGAGCCATTTATTTTTGCATTCTTTCACTATAATGTCCAACATTTCTTGTAACTCATTTTCAAATAGCTCTTAGCTATTAAGACTGTATCATCATCATACCTTAGATAATTATTGATATTATGACATCCAATTGTTATTCCAGGCATGCCCCTTATGGATCTTAAAATAATCTTACAATAAATATTAAGTATGTTGTATATATTGTTCGGGCGATGGAAAATAGTATTATCTGGTGAACGGAGAAGAGGAAATAGAATCGTCATCATTATCGTGTTGCATGTCCTTATCACATTATTACCCTAACCACAGTCAGTGGAAAAAAAATCTCTCTCTAGCCAGATCTCCCACTATTCTGTTGTCATGTTTATTGTCTCTTTATTGCCTTATACCGCCTTGTTCTTGTTCTACCTCTCTCTCATTTTCCTGGATCCATGTCTTCCATTATTGTTCTTTCCAATCCGCTGTATAATTCGACATGGCTGTTGCACTTTAATTTCCTCTGTAAGATAAGCCAGACATACGAAGTGTGGTTTGGGTAGATATCCACCGGCTGTTATGATAGATCGTAAAAACAGAATGACAAACAATCCGGCACCGTGTGAAGAAAAAAAAATACGTTTTACGTTTGATGATATATCTGAACCCGAACATAACAGTTCATTGAAACTGTTGACGTTGCTATGAGAAAGAAAGAAAATAACAACGCAGAACACAACTGAATGAATTGTTACGAGCCATCATTTCAGCAGTATAGTGTTGTTATGATTTTTCAAACAGTGGGAAATTCATCTTGTTACAAGTCAGTTTTACCTAGATTAGATCAGAAGATAAGGAGCTTTCCAAAAAATGAGGAAGCTACTGTGCAATCCATTTTTGATAACAAAAACAAGAAAAAAGAATTCTTAAATGTTATGTAGAGCCAGTCTTAGCATATGGATGCGAATCATGGACAATAGGACAACATACAAGAAAATCACTGCAGGTGTAGAAATGTGGATTTTCAGAAGAATGTTGAGAATACCATGGACAGCTAAGAAGAGTAATGAAAACGCTCTGAAAGAGGACAAAGCAAAAAGAGAGCTAATTTCTAATATTAAGTAGAAACAAGCATCATTTTTGGCCATGAAATGAGAAGAGAACAGCTGGAATATATTGTGACAACTGAGAAACTTGAGGGACGAAGAGATAGAGGGAAGCAAAGAGAAAAGACAACCGACAGCTTACGAGAATGGCTTTAACAGAAGGTCAACAATAAAAATGATAATTAACTGTCGAGTTCGAAAGTTGTGGAGAGACATGATCACCTACGTCAACATGCATGGTACTTGATGATGATGATGATGATGGCGGATCAGATGAAGATATTATCTGCTAGAGTTATCCGAGTGTAATTATCTATCTTGTCAGTAGTTTGCTGCCTCTAGTGTTGAGACGAACTGAAAACAATAATAAATATTTACCAGCTTGTCATATCTATGTTTCTATGTTTATTATTTTCCATCTGATGGCGATTTTGGGCGGCGCAGGAGATGGATGGAGAAGGATTAAAATATTGTTCTATAATAATAAACAATTCGCTATCTGGTGTGGTATCGTTCTTGGGGGTATCAATGCTCTATGTTTAATATTACTAATTAATCGAGATAATTTAGCAAAATTCTGTAATCTTTTAAACAATATTACGATTGCCTGTGGTTACTCGATGACTAAAGAAATACACTTCTCGTCATCGCTTCTCAAAAGGATCTTAAGTGGGCACTGATTCGTTGTGTTGTGGTGTGCAGTAGAAATGGGATATTTGCGACTTTCGACCCATACCATCCGACTTCAGCACGGCATTTTTTAGTTCCTGGTTGCCGCCCTTCTAGATCCCTACTCACGTTGCTAGGATAGACTTGTTAGTCTGTTGCTAGAGGCACCATAAAGAGGTGGAGTAATGTCTAGATGGTTCTGGCTCACCGATCCTGGCGCAAAGATCAGCTATGATTCACTGACAACGGCAGCTCTGCTGCTGCAAAGCTCCTTGACCTGCAATATTAAGATTAATTTCAAGAACATAAAGTAGAATAATAAATCAGGCTGATCTATGTTTATTAGAAATCTTACACACATTTAATATACACCAGGCATATTGCTAAGCTCAGTGGTTAGTGAACTGGACTACAAAGGACAAGGGGTAGGGTTCGATCCCAACCGACGGCTTCCGGGTTCACCCAGCCTCAAATGGGTACCGGATTTTTTTCTGGGAAAGTAAAGCAGCACGGGCGTAATACCGACCACATTACCTCAAAAATCATGTGCTGAAGGTCTGTAAAATATAGGGTCACTAACACCATATTTCCCTGTACGCCACTCGGCGTGACTGGGGTACTTTACTTTTTAACTTTACTTATATTGCTAAGCCCGTGCGCTACCGGGGCCCGAAAGGGGAGTAAAGAATAGTGGAGCTGTACCCTACCAGGCATGTTCGTAAGAGGCGAGAAAGGAGGGTTGGGCATGGGACTGGCTAACCCATACTGTAAAAAAAAATAAGCTGATAAAACTTCACAAACATGGACAAGTCAAAGAGAGAAAAAGAAATGTACCAGTCAAACACAAGTGGATAAAGAGATAAGGCGAAGACGATGGCGCTGGATAGGACACACACAACGGAAGCCAACTGAGAGTATTACACAACAGGCCCCTTTTTTGGGAATCCCCAGGGGAAAATACAAAGAGGAAGACCAAGGAATTCTTGGAGAAGACAGATAGAAGCAGAGATGAAGATGATGGAGAAGACATGGAATGATCTTAAAAGAATAGCAAAAAACAGAACGACTTGGAAAGTGTTTGTTGAAGACCTAAGCTCCACTGGGAGCTAAAAAGGAGGAAGAAGAAGAGGATATTTCTAGCTTTCTTATGCTCATAACAGTAACCAGTATCACATATATTCATAATTATATTGGTTTAAACATAAAAATGTTTGTCAAATCTATGTTAAATGGTTATCATTAGTTAGTCTATCAGAGCTATGTCAAATTGTTAAGTCTTGTTTAACAATTATCTGTAATTATTATGTTCTGTCACATCTATCTTTAACAGTAGTCAGTAATCAATTTATTAGATTTATCTTTAACAATTATTAATCAATTTGTTAGATCTCGTTGTTACTAATCATACCAGATATTATTACTCAATTTATAATGTCTTTCTTTAACAGTTATTATTAATCAACTTATCAGGTCTATATTTAAGGTTGTTCCAAGGAGCATAACATTATTAAACATAGACCTACCAATCTAAGGGGAAAAAAGCTTGCCAGTCAGTATCCATCAGATGTATGCCTATTGTTACAACATATCAAACTAAACAAGTTTCTATTAATCTAAACAAGTTTCTATCAATCTAAACATGTTTCTATCAATCTAAACAAGTTTCTATCAATCTAAACAAATTTATATCAATCTCAACAAATGTCTATCAATCTAAACAAGTTTCTATCAATCTAAACAAGTTTCTATCAATCTAAACATGTTTCTATCAATCTAAACAAGTTTCTATCAATCTAAACAAATTTATATCAATCTCAACAAATGTCTATCAATCTAAACAAATTTATATCAATCTAAACAAGTTTTCATGAATCTAAACAAGCTTCTATCAATCTAAACAAGCTTCTATCAATCTAAACAAGCTTCTATCAATCTAAACAATTTTCTATCAATCTAAACAAGCTTCTATCAATCTAAACAAGTTTCTATCAATCTAAACAAGCTTCTATCAATCTATACAAGTTTCTATCAATCTAAACAAGTTTCTATCAATATAAACAAGTTTCTATCAATCTAAACAAGTTTCTATCAATCTAAACAAGTTTCTATCAATCTAAACAAGCTTCTATCAATCTAAACAAGTTTCTATCAATCTAAACAAGTTTCTATCAATCTAAACAAGTTCTATCAATCTAAACAAGTTTCTATTAATCTAAACAAGCTTCTATCAATCTAAACAAGTTTATATCAATCTAAACATGTTTCTATCAATCTAAACAAGCTTCTATCAATCTAAACTAGTGTATATCAATCTAAACATGTTTCTATCAATCTAAACAAGTTTCTATCCATTGAATTGTCCCCAGAGGGTCGGGAATGCGTCAACTGTGGAGCTACTTCCACTCCCCTATGGAGACGGGATGGTACAGGACATTATCTGTGCAACGCTTGTGGCCTCTACCACAAAATGAATGGTTCAAACAGGCCACTCATTAAACCCAAAAGGAGGCTGGTGAGTATTTCTAGAAATAACTGCTTAGTTAATATTATATTATCCCTTTTCTATTCCAATCTATCTTTTTAAACAATCCAGTCCAATCATTTATGTACTCGACGGCTATTTAATCTTTTCCAAACGTTATTTATTTTGTGATCGTTGTATAACAATTTTAGCATCCAACTTTTCTAGGTCCTCCCAGCACCTTCTTTCCTGTAGGTTCCTGTAGTCCCCCTCAAGAATCTCAAGAAAATTCGACGAGAACCCTGACCTACGGGTGCAATGTCTTTCGGCAATGAGGTGTTAGTGTCGTGATTGTGCTAAGCCGCGGTTACATAAGGTGGAGTGCCCAGGTCACCTTCACGCTGCCTCTGTTTCCTAGAGAATATCGGTAAAAAAATAAAAAAGGAAAGTACCCCCGTCACGCCAAGTGGCGTATAGGGCATATGGTGTTAGTGACCATATGTTTTACAGACCTTCGGCACATGTATTTTGGGGTAATGTGTCGGTGTTCCGCCCGTGCCGCTTTACTTTTCCCAGAAAAAAATCCGCTACCCATTAAAGGCTGGGTGAACCCGGAAGCCGTTGGTTGGGATCGAACCCTCCCTCTTGTCCTTTGTAGTCCAGTTCACTAACCACTGAGCTTTCGCGGCTCCCTATAGAGAATATCGGTGGTACTCACTTAATGTGGTTGGATGGACACAGAGAGCCTTTTATGCAGGGAAAAAAAAGTTTTGCCTCAAATGACATTTGAAATTGAGAAACTACCAACAGTGAATACTCACAAACATGGCGAGCTCAATAAAACACCTTGAGATAGCTGTAAAACATATCAGAGCAAAAAGATAAAATTAGAATTACCGCTGGTAATCATTTGTAGATTATACAGTGCACAGCTAAAACGAACTTGCAAGACATGTATTTGCTTGCTTGCTTGCGTTCGCTCGATGACTAAAGGAAAATACTTTATACTTTATCATCATTGGCACATAACAGGTCGTTAGGTGGGCGTGTCTGCGTTGTGTTGTGGTTTGCATTAAAACTATGATATTTGCACATTTCGGTCCAACACATCCGACTTCAGCATGTTATTTATGGTTTCCGGGTTACCTTCCCTCTTCGATCCTTACACACTTGGCCAGACTAGACATTTTAGTTTGTTACTGGAGGCACCACGGTAAGGTGGAGTGGAGTCTGGATGGTTATGGTTCACCGATCCTGTTGCAAGCCGTCAGCTTTGTGTCGCTGTCAACTACCAGCTCTGCTGGTATGCGTCCGGATTCAATTTGAAGTGATTGTTCACGGATCTAAATTAAAATAAAATAAAATGCAGCATCGAGATTGCCAGCCATCTTTATATTTTTGTGTTTGCCCATTGTGTTTAGGGTCACCATCACAATATATAGATAATGTCCATTATCAAAATCTGATCGTTTTCCGGTTAACATGATCGTCTGAGCGCTGTGTACGATCATCGCGGTGCCAATGATGACCTGAGAGAGGTATGTGAGAACTGGTAAATTATCGTGAAAGATTGCAAGAATTTTACTTTCATGTTTTGAAACAGCCTGGGAGGCGGTATTCGGCTCATTCATTTACATTTTCAACTGATAAAGCCGGGGCCTTTGGAGGCAGAGGACGTAAAAGGTAGGGGTCGTAGAAAGCAGCGGTCGCTGGTAGCAAGGGCCGTTGGAGGCATGGGTCGCTGGGAGTAGGGGTCGTTGGAGACAGGGATCGCTAGAAGTAGGGGTCGTTGGAGACAGGGATCGCTAGAAGTAGGGGTCGTTGGAGGCATGGGTCGCTGGAAGCAGGAGGTCGTTGGAGGTGGAAAATCACTCGACCACTTGCAATGTAGGTCGAACCGTGTACCTACCGGATGTGGAGCTAACAGCGTACCGCAGCGATACAACGACACTCTATCCAAATTTACATTACTATAACCATCTCACAGCCTGCCTAACAAGAATCTCATCACATTTTGTCGATTAATTTTTCAAAAATTCCAAAATCACAAACTCTTGCACAATTCAACCACAAGGAAATACACACAACCACAAGGAAATACACACAACAACAAGGAAATACACACAACAACAAGGAATTACACACAACAACAAGGAAATACACACAACAACAAGGAGATACACACAACAACAAGGAAATACACACAACAACACGGAAATACACACAACAACACGGAAATACACACAACAACAAGGAAATACACACAACAACAAGGAGATACACACAACGACAAGGAAATACACACAACAACAAGGAAATACACACAACAACAAGGAAATACACACAACAACAAGGAAATACACACAACGACAACGGCCAGTCTCTGTAACAAAATACAATATAATACGTGAAAAGTAGGCCACCAGATTGCTGCGATAAAATAACACTAAAAGAGACGTTTCCGACTTCAAATACCTTCATCTGGGGACACATACAAACAAAGCAATTTACAAATTGCAAAAAATCATTCGAAAGGGATATGTCAAAATTATTTAAGGCGGATGTATTACATTTCAAAAGCACGAAAACAAAAACAAAAAAAATGTGATTACACTGACGCCCACACAGCCGAAATTTCATGTCGCTTTTATGTCTCTTCCTACTCGTTAGGTCACGCACTGGAAAGAGACCTTTCTTCCTTCTTCCTCTATGAAAAGGTTGTTCTGTTATGCGTTTGCAAACAACGGACCAGTAAATTCGATTTCTCCAGATATTTTGTTTTGGCAGCCTCATGTTTTGTTCTACTTGGTCATGTTTTGTTCTACTTGGTCATGTTTTGTTCTACTTGGTCATTCTGAAATACTTGGTCATGTTTTGTTCTACTTGGTCATTCTGAAATACTTGGTCATGCTTTGTTCTACTTGGTCATTCTGAAATACTTGGTCATGTTTTATTCTACTTGGTCATTCTGAAATACTTGGTCATGTTTTATTCTACTTGGTCATTCTGAAATACTTGGTCATGTTTTGTTTTACTTGGTCATGTTTTGTTCTACTTGGTCATTCTGAAATACTTGGTCATGTTTTGTTCTACTTGGTCATTCTGAAATACTTGGTCATGTTTTGTTCTACTTGGTCATTCTGAAATACTTGGTCATGTTTTGTTCTACTTGGTCATTCTGAAATACTTGGTCATGTTTTGTTCTACTTGGTCATTCTGAAATACTTGGTCATGTTGTGTTCTACTTGGTCATTCTGAAATACTTGGTCATGTTGTGTTCTACTTGGTCATTCTGAAATACTTGGTCATGTTGTGTTCTACTTGGTCATTCTGAAATACTTGGTCATGTTTTGTTCTACTTGGTCATTCTGAAATACTTGGTCATGTTTTGTTTTACTTGGTCATTCTGAAAGGAGAGAGACATCTTGAGCTTCATAAGAATTGTGGATGCTGTTAGAAATGGATAGATCAAACTAAAGATACATTCGGGGGAAAACAGAGAGGTTTACAGTTTAAAGTAAAAGTAAAGTACCCCCCGTCACGCCAAGTGGCGTATAGGGAAATATGGTGTTAGTGACCCTATATTTTACAGACCTTCAGCACATGATTTTTGGGGTAATGTGGTCGGTATTACGCCCGTGCTGCTTTACTTTCCCAGAAAAAATCCGGTACCCATTTAAGGCTGGGTGAACCCTACCCCTTGTCCGTAGTAGTCCAGTTCACTAACCACTGAGCTATCGCGGCTCCCACTAATTTTTAGGGATTAAATTAGTAAAACCCAGGTGTCCTCGCCAGGGTACGAACCCCGGCTGTTGCCGTGGTAAGCCAACCGCCTATCGATTGCGCTAACCGGACACCCAGGTTTACAGTTTGGACGAGGCTAAAGATAGAATCGAAGATAGGAGGCAAAGGCGTTAAACAACAACAGAGCTGGAAGTTGTTAGCGACCCATAGCTGACGGCTTGCGCTAGGATTGGTGAATCAGAACAATCCAGACCCTGCTCCACCTGTTCATGGTGCTTCCAGAAACATATCAAACCGTCTAGTCTGACCAAGCGAGTAGGAATCGAAGAGGGATGACAGTCCAATGTATGACTGTCATCGAATATGTGCTGAATTCGGATGTATTGGTCCGAAAGGTGCAAATATTACAATTATACTGTAAACCACAACACAACGCATACACGATCACATGACGTCCTGTTATGGGCGGATGACGAAGAGATGTGATCCTTTAGTCGTGGGGTAAACGCAAACGAACGAGCGAATCGAAGAAAAACAAATAAATCAGGGGTTTACAGTTTTTACCGGACTAAGGTTACTATTACGAAAAAAGGTCAAATTGTTTAAGGGACAGAGTAAGAAATACTGACCTGAAGAAGAAACTCGAAATTGTACCTACTACCGAATACATAAAGAAACAACAGATAAATTGATTCGGCCACATAACAAGACAAAAAGAACTAACACTGACTCAAAGAGTCATAAAGAAACGCTGCGAAAACGTCCAGATTAAGAGGAAGACCGAGAAAGAGATGGATAAAGAGAATACTAGAGTCACTAGGAGGGATAACACCAGAAGAGGCCAACAGAAGAGCAAAGAATCTCAGATTGTATCTCCCCTCGACGCCAACGGCAATGGAGGAAGGATAGAACAAGAAGAAGAAGGTTACTATCGAGGGAATACAGAGAAACCAGAAGTGTGGAGTGTGGGCCTGACGTGGGCACATCCCGTAGGATGGCTAGTAAATGAACAAGATGGAGAGATGCTATTCCTACACAATGAAAACATCACAGAGACAAACTATACTTTATCAAGCACCGTTATTTTTTCAAAGTTGATCAGATTATAAAATAAATATTAAAATGAGTATATAACTGTGCAAAGGTATAACTAGGTATACATTCACAAACAGCAGAAATAGATTCAAGATACAACAAAGCTTATCAGATCATTGGACAGCTATCACCACTATTGTCCAGCAAGGGAATATCTCGAGGCAAAACGGGCACCTTACAATACAATCTTCATCCCAACGTTGTGCTAACAATGCCAGACCTGGACCCTAGAAGCAAGATCAATAAGAAAAAAAACCTCTACAGAGATGAAATGTGTCAGACGAATGACAGGAAACAGTCTGAGAGATAAGATCAGAAATGAAGAACTGAGACAAAAATCTAGGAATAACCCCCGCCATAGAATATGTCAAAAACAACAGATGAAATGGTTTGGCCACGTGACAAGACAAAAAGACCAAAACACAACACAACGAGCTTTCAATAAATGTTGCGAGAACACCAGACCCAAGGGCCGACCACGAAAAAAGATGGATTGACGGAATATTAGAAGTACTAGGAAACATAACAGCAGCAGAGGCGAACAGAAGAGCAAAAGACCGCAAATTATATCTTCCCTCGACGCTGGAAGGTAGATGAGGAATAAAAGAAGGAGAATAAGAAGTATAACGATCAAAGGTATAAAGAGCAAGGTATAAAGAGCAAGGTATAACGACCGTGCTAGAACATCTTCAAATAATGTAGTCTAATGCTACACAACACTACTTCAAAGCATGTGTTGAAACGTCCGATAAGTTTTATTAGTTTTAAGGTCAAAATAACATACACATTGGGGGTAACATTTGACCCACGAGCTACAATTTGAAGACCCTTGGTTTGACAGGAATCCAGCTGAGAATGAAAGAACAAGTGGAGCGTTGAGTGAACTTGACTCGTGGCTGAGAAGAATGCGGTTTTGACGAGCTTAAAAGCCCTGCTAAGTTACAAGAATATTCTGTTTTAAGTAGCGCTAAAAACCACTTTGCGTCCATCATGGAATCGTGAACAAACAAAAGCATTTGAGTGTGTTTGCTGTATGTCAATACGGTATGCGAACCATTTCTTCAGCTACCTTGACCTTGAGTTTCGATTTTACATCTTCAGGATTTGGACACTGGCCGCCAAAGAGTAGCAGTAAAAATAAATAAAAGAATGAAAAGAAAAACCGTGCAGGTGATCGGAGAGAACGAGAGTTGAACAAACATGCAGAAGCAAGAGGGAAAGTGTTCTAGGATTTTTATGGATAGATCGGTTTCACGAGTTCGATCTTTCCCTCGAGCTGGCCTCGGTGCGTGCCACGAGCAGAGGTCACGTTAGATGAGCTATTTTCTAGGCGGTTGTCCTAAAAGTCCTCATATTTCCAGCCTGCGTAGATTAGTTCAGCAGTAATGCTAACTCCCTTATGTTGCTCACTCTATCCGTCAAGGCACTCACCAGAGAACAAATCTGCGAAACTGGCCGTTAATGACGTGAGAAAGTTACGATCTCGTGCTTTATCTGATTCCGTGGAAGACGCCCAGGCACGTTAGTGATAGAAAGTGTTTGCTTTTGTCGTGTGAATCCAAGATATTAGACTCGTGGTAGAAAATGGAAAGTAGATTATTCTCTCATTAAATAAAACATAACATGGACACACGAGACTCCATCACTTGACCGGTTGTTTGTTCATATAGCGAGACCAGATTGAGGGTTCTCATCACTTGGTAAATAATTGCAGAGTTTAAATTTCTATTTCTTTTTGTTTCTTTCCCCCATGTTTTATTTAGCCATTTAAAGTGTCGTGTACTCTATTCTATTTTATTTATGATATTTTCACATGTAAGGTCAGCTAGTACGACTGTTGTTTGATCTCGTTTGAGCCGTGGAGGGACGGTTGGGTGATTTGGTAACGGTTGAGTGTTTACGATAAGTGTGATTATTTGGTGCTCGGCTGGCGTAGGCGATTATCAAGTCATTGTTTAAAAATGTTCATGTGGATACAGCTTGTATTTGGCAAGTCACCATGTAGATAATGGACACAGTTTATATTCTGGTCTTGACTTTTATTTTGAAATTTATTTGTTGACCAGTGAGTTATCCTTGAGTTGTTTCTCTTATTTGTTGACCAGTGAGTTATCCTTGAGTTGTTTCTCTTATTTGTTGACCAGTGAGTTATCCTTGAGTTGTTTCTCTTATTTGTTGACCAGTGAGTTATCCTTGAGTTGTTTCTCTTATTTGTTGACCAGTGAGTTATCCTTGAGTTGTTTCTCTTATTTGTTGACCTGTGAGTTATCCTTGAGTTGTTTCTCTTATTTGTTGACCAGTGAGTTATCCTTGAGTTGTTTCTCTTATTTGTTGACCAGTGAGTTATCCTTGAGTTGTTTCTCTTATTTGTTGACCAGTGAGTTATCCTTGAGTTGTTTCTCTTATTTTCTACTTTTTGAGATGCGTCGTCGATTTCGTTTATTTTTATCCCTCCATGAATAGTGCTCATAGACAAAACTTTGGCGTCTTCGACTTTTTCTCTTATTTGTAAAGCTGAAACATCCTTATTCGTGGCTCTTGTATTATAATTTGCTGATAAGTTACTCCAACAAAACATTGTTTACTTAGATGACGTCATCTCCGTTGTTTGTTATTATAAGATCATATGTAAAGTCTTGAGTCAGGGTATACATCAAGGTTGCTATATTCTTCCTATAAGTTGCTAAGTCTTCCACGCATTCCATTCCTTCATTTTGCTTGCTTGCGTTCGCCCGATGACTAAAGAAATACACCTCCTCATCATCCGTCCTTAAGACGACGTTAAGTGGTCGTGTCTGTGATGTGTTGTGGTTTGCTGTAAAACTGTGATATTTGCAACTTTCGGCCCGACACAACTTCAGCATGTTATTTTTCAGTACCGGGTTGTCTTCTTTCTTTGATCCCAACTCATTTGGCCAGACTAGACAGTTTAGTCTGTTACTGGATGCACCACTGAGAGGTGGAGTAGAATCTGGATGGTTCTGGTTCACCGATCCTGTCGCAAGCCATCAGCTGTGGGTCGCTGACAACTTCCAGCTCTGCTGCTTGGAGGAGACTTTGCCTCCATTCCGTCATTTTTATTATTATTTTTTTAATTTTATGAAATACCTTCACTTTATCGATCATTACCCTCATTGGGATACACCCAGCAGTGGTATATCAATATCAGCTTCGAAAATAAATGTACAGAAATATACTCAAAACAACATTGGCGGAGAGAGATGAAACATGTGAACTTTTTTGTGCAAGAACTTAAATTCAAGAATATCGGTTGATGAAGAAGATAAGACCAAGAGAATTAAAATAATGGGGTCATCATAAAGTATAATACGACAGAGCAGCACAGAGAAGATTATTATGGAGGGCATAGTTTTAGGTGAACTTGAGAGAGGAGGACCTAGAAGGTGGGTGCAAGATACCACAATGGAGCTGGGATTGACTACTACAGATGCTGGACAACTCGTGCACAAAAGAGAAAGCTCCAGGGCATCTGTCGCGGAAGTCAGGCTACAGAAGCGATAAACAGTTACAGATGACGATGATGTATAAACAGCGATAAACAGTTACATATGACGATGATGTATAAACAGCGATAAACAGTCACATATGACGATGATGTATAAACAGCGATAAACAGTTACATATGACGATGATGTATAAACAGCGATAAACAGTCACATATGACGATGATGAATAAACAGCGATAAACAGTCACATATGACGATGATGTATAAACAGCGATAAACAGTCACATATGACGATGATGTATAAACAGCGATAAACAGTCACATATGACGAAGATGTATAAAAAGCGATAAACAGTCACATATGGCGATGATGTATAAACTTTGTCCGTACGGCTTTTTAGATGAGATCTTCTTCTCCTTCTTCTTTCCTTCCTCATTTGCCTTTCAGCTCTAGGGGAGATATAATTTGCGGTCTTCTGTTATTCCGTTCGCCTCTTATGAAATCTTATCTAAACAGAACAGAAAATCGAAGCCTTTGAAGTGTGGATTTATAGAAGAATTGGTAGAATAGGATGGAAAGAAAAGAAAACAAAACGATGAAGTTTTAAAACAACTAAAAATGAAAAGAGAACTACTAAACACAATTAGAACAAGACAAATGAAATTTTGGGGGCATGTTAAAAGACACAACGGCTTAATAAAAGTAATATTGGAAGGGAAAATGCAAGGTAAAAGAGGCAGAGGCAGACCAAGACTAATATGGACGAGTAGCATCAAAAGATGGATAAGTCATCCTATGACAATCTGCACCATCAAAGCAAGAGACAGAGTGGAATGGCGCACCATGGTAGCCAACCTTCGATGCGGAGACGGCACTCAATGATGATAATGATGTTCGCCTCTGCCGCTGTTATGTTTCCCAGTGTTTCGAATATTCCGTCAATACATCTTTTTCGAGGTCGACCCTTGGGTCTGGTGTTCTCGCAACGTTTATTGAAGGCTCGTTGTGTTGTATTTTGATCAGTGTGCCTTGTCACGTGGCCAAAACTTTTTAATCTGTTGTTTCTTTATATAATCTATGGCGGGGGTTATCCCTAGCTTTTTTCTCAGTTCTTCATTTCTGATCTTATCTCTCCGAATGTTTCCAATTACTCGTCTAATACTTCATCTCAGTAGAGGTTATTTTTTTCTTATTGTTCTTGCATCTAGGGTCCAGGACTGGCGTTGGTAGCACGTTTGGTTGAAGATTGTATTGTATAGTGCCCGTCATCTATTTAGATGGGATGAATTTGTAAAAAGGAATATAAAGATGAATTCTTTACACAAGGTTTTTTTTTAGGTTGAATTCAGCCACTGTTATATGTGAGCCTTTAACATATGTTTTTAAGTTGAATTCTACATAGTTTATTTGTTTTTTAGTTCTTGACATGAACATTCTTCAAGTTCAATTCTACATAGTTTATTTGTTTATTAGTTCTTGACATGAACATTCTTCAAGTTGAATTCTCACATAATTTATTAGTTTAATAATTCTTTACATGAACATTCTTCAAGTTGAATTCTCACATAGTTTATTAATTCTTTACATAAACATTCTTCAAGTTGAATTCTCACATAATTTATTAGTTTAATAATTCTTTACATGAACATTCTTCAAGTTGAATTCTCACATAGTTTATTAATTCTTTACATAAACATTCTTCAAGTTGAATTCTCACATAGTTTATTAATTCTTTACATGAACATTCTTCAAGTTGAATTCTCACATAATTTATTAGTTTAATAATTCTTTACATGAACATTCTTCAAGTTGAATTATTACAGAGTTTATTAGTTTAATAATTCTTTACATGAACATTCTTCAAGTTGAATTCTCACATAGTTTATTAGTTTATTAATTCTTTACATGAACATTCTTCAAGTTGAATTATTACAGAGTTTCTTTTCAAACTGTAGATGTTTATATAAGATTTTATTTTCAAGGATAATTGTTAAACAAAGGTTTCATAAGAGCTGCTTGTTGAAAATGTTCAACTTAAACTATGACAAATTTTTCGCATCTGAGCTGTTGTGAATAGAGAAACGTGAGACAAGAGTTTGGGCACTGAATGCTAGGAGCTAACACGATTCTCGCGCCAGTCGTTACGGACGAGTGGTTGGAATAAGTAAGTGGCGTGTTAACTGCTGGGGTGTATCGACAAGTGAGATCATGTTTTGTGTTGCGCGTGCAGGTTGGTCTGCAAGCACAGGTTACTGAACTAGTGGGTGTTTGTTGAGTTGTCGGTTGGTAGTTGCCTTCGGTTGCATTTGGAAAATGTGCAACTGAAATAAACAAAAGAATAGGAATGGCATAAAGTAATTTTAATGCCATGAAGAACATACTAACATCAAAACAAATAACACCAGGGCTAAAACTAATAATAGCAAAATGTTACATCTTCCCAATATTCCTATATGGTGCAGAAACATGGACATTAGACAAGAAAACAGAACAGAAAATAGAAACCTTTGAAATGTGGATTTATAGAAGAATAGGTAGAATTGGATGGAAGGAAAAGAAAACAAACGATGAAGTTTTAAAACAACTCAAAATGAAAAGAGGACTACTAAACACAATTAGAACAAGACAAATGCCATTTTTGGAGCATGTTAAAAGACACAACATCCTAATAAAAGTAATATTGGAAGGGAAAATGCAAGGTAAAAGAGGCAAAGGCAGACCAAAACTAACAACGACGAGTAACATCAAAAGATGGACAAGTCAATCTATGACAATCTGCACCATCAAAGCAAGAGACAGAGTGGAATGGCGCTCCATGGTAGCCAACCTTCGTTGCGGAGACGGCACTCAATGATGATGGGTTGCCGTCGAATTGTGGCATTTTAGTAGCGGAAAATGTTCTTTTTTTCTGCGTTAGCTCGATGATTACTCCTCGACGTCGTCCGCCCCATAGAAGAGCGTTATGTTGATGTAGATGTGTTGAACTGTTGTAAAGAGGAAGCTGCGACATCTGTTGTTTTTTTAGCCCGGAGCATGCGATAGGAGAGCGAGTGGCCGATCGATAACTTGTTGGGCTCCAAATCGGAAGAACGCGAGTTGATTCCTAGCAGTTAACTGTGTATTTTTCTATCGCGAGTGAAATACAAATCTATAACCAAACACACGCGATGTCTAAACTGTACACGCGGCCTGTATTCTCTTGTCCTATGAGACCCTCTGGACGACTCCAGTAATGGGAAAATGCCGAAAAGTTAAAAGAAGAAAAGCACGCGACACTAGTGAGGTATTTTTGGGTACTGTGGTATCTTTCCTCTTGGTCTCTAGACACTTGATTGGATTAGTGAGTCGATCCTTACCTTATACAAAGTTATCGACTTCTTCCAGTGTTTTTCATTCCAGGTATATTTTTTGTCTTCTGTGCGAATTTGATTTTTCATTACTTTCATTTTTTTTCTTGGTTGATCTCATTTCCGATTTTTCTAGCCATTGACAAAGCATTCGTTTTTTCTTGCATCGTGATTATATTGCCAATGATAACAACCACGTTTGCAGAATCAAGGCCTACTGATTCAATATTGCTGTAAAATCAGTCTCTATCTTTGCTATCCTGTAATCTTTAATTTTATGTTAATGCTTAACGCAGTTCTGATTTAGTCAAGTTTGGATAACGAAGTGTATCGCTGTACCACCCAGAGTTACTTTTCTTCAAAGATAAGAGGAGATCGTTATGTCATTGCTCTTTGGTGTGTGGAGATGAAATATTGCCATCAGATTTTGGCATCTCAAACATGCATCGGGAGGAGCGGGTGATTGAATCGATAATTCGTCGTGCTCCGAACCAGGACCCAACAATGTTTTTTTTTTTCTGTCGGAGGTGAAATAAAAGCTCACACCTGTACAGGCGGGGCGACAGCGTAGGACATGAAGCGGGCTTTATTCTTCAGGCCAATTATTTATTTTCTTTACTTATCTCGTATCACGGGTGAAATAAAACAGTAAAAGGGTACAACAAGCAAGAGTACATGATTATCTTTTTTCTAAGTGTTGTGAAAAAACGCTAAGTGCTGTGAAGAAACGCTAAGTGCTGTGAAGAAACGCTAAGTGTTGTGAAGAAACGCTAAGTGCTGTGAAGAAACGCTAAGTGCTGTGAAGAAACGCTAACTGTTGTGAAGAAACACTAATTGTTGTGAAGAAACACTATTATAATTGTTGTGAAGAAACACTAATTGTTGTGAAGAAACACTAAGTGTTGTGAAGAAACGCTAAGTGTTGTGAAGAAACACTCAGTGTTGTGAAGAAACGCTAAGTGTTGTGAAGAAACGCTAAGTGTTGTGAAGAAACACTAAGTGTTGTGAAGAAACACTAAGTGTTGTGAAGAAACACTCAGTGTTGTGAAGAAACGCTAAGTGTTGTGAAGAAACACTAAGTGTTGTGAAGAAACACTAAGTGTTGTGAAGAAACACTCAGTGTTGTGAAGAAACGCTAAGTGTTGTGAAGAAACACTAAGTGTTGTGAAGAAACACTAAGTGTTGTGAAGAAACACTAAGTGTTGTGAAGAAACGCTAAGTGTTGTGAAGAAACACTAAGTGTTGTGAAGAAACACTCAGTGTTGTGAAGAAACACTCAGTGTTGTGAAGAAACGTTAAGTGTTGTGAAGAAACGCTAAGTGTTGTGAAGAAACACTAAGTGTTGTGAAGAAACGCTAAGTGTTGTGAAGAAACACTAAGTGTTGTGAAGAAACACTAAGTGTTGTGAAGAAACACTAAGTGTTGTGAAGAAACACTAAGTGTTGTGAAGAAACACTAAGTGTTGTGAAGAAACGCAAAATGACATTTTTTGGCAGAATATCTCGAACGTCTGGCCAAAGACCATCCGACTAGGATCTGTAAAATGAGGGAAAAGGAAATGTAGACAAAAGAAGGCGTTAAGAAGATAACATCAAAGAATGGACAGGCCTCGACTTTACAGAGTCTCAATGAATGACTGAAGAAGGAGAGAAATGGAAAAGGCTGACTAAGTCTGTCAGTGGTGCCCCAACGACATCCCCTCCCTACCCAAACCCCCTCCCCGATTATTGGATGAAGAAGAGGAAGAGAGAATAATAAGAAGAAATGTGAAATGTACATGATTTATCTATAGCATCTTCACATGATTTATCTATAGCATCTTCACATGATTTATCTATAGCATCTTCACATGATTTATCTATAGCATCTTCACATGATTTATCTATAGCACCTTCACATGATTTATCTATAGCACCTTCACATGATTTATCTATAGCATCTTCACATGATTTATCTATAGCATCTTCACATGATTTATCTATAGCATCTTCACATGATTTATCTATAGCATCTTCACATGGTTTATCTATAGCATCTTCACATGGTTTATCTATAGCATCTTCACATGGTTTATCTATAGCATCTTCACATGGTTTATCTATAGCATCTTCACATGGTTTATCTATAGCATCTTCACATGATTTATCTATAGCATCTTCACATGATTTATCTATAGCATCTTCACATGATTTATCTATAGCATCTTCACATGATTTATCTATAGCATCTTCACATGATTTATCTATAGCATCTTCACATGATTTATCTATAGCATCTTCACATGATTTATCTATAGCATCTTCACATGATTTATCTATAGCATCTTCACATGATTTATCTATAGCATCTTCACATGATTTATCTATAGCATCTTCACATGATTTATCCATAGCATCTTCACATGATTTATCTATAGCATCTTCACATGATTTATCTATAGCATCTTCACATGATTTATCTATAGCATCTTCACATGATTTATCTATAGCATCTTCACATGATTTATCTATAGCATCTTCACATGATTTATCTATAGCATCTTCACATGATTTATCTATAGCATCTTCACATGATTTATCTATAGCATCTTCACATGATTTATCTATAGCATCTTCACATGATTTATCTATAGTATCTTCACATGATTTATCTATAGCATCTTCACATGATTTATCTATAGCATCTTCACATGATTTATCTATAGCACCTTCACATGATTTATCTATAGCATCTTCACATGATTTATCTATAGCACCTTCACATGATTTATCTATAGCACCTTCACATGATTTATCTATAGCATCTTCACATGATTTATCTATAGCATCTTCACATGATTTTTTAATGATTTTTTGTAGAACAAATGCGATGGTAAATAAAAGGAGTTTTTCTGTTTTACCTGAATGTGAGCGTCTTCAGACATTCAAAGCCCATTAGACCCCTCATTGGAGCATAGGTCACGGACAAGGTCTGTCCATCCATCTCTGTACTTGAGCTTTTTCTCTACTTATTTCTGTTCTAGATTAATGTTCTTAAGGGTTTCCATAACTTCTCTTCTTCCTGTGGTCCTCGGCCTGCCTGGCTGTTTCTTCCCTTTGGGTTCCATGCCAATGCCTGTCTTGCTGACGTCAGGTTTTCTTACTGTTTGTCCAATCTAGCTCCAGTATCGATTCACAATCTGTTGCTTTAGTAGCCTAAGTTTTGGTCTTTGTTCGAGTCTTTGAGCTATAAAACTTGGGCAGTCTCTCTTTCACTTTCCCTCTCTCGAACACTCCCTATCATTCTCGTTTTCACACTCGTTTTGGGTGTCTCTCTGTCTGTTTCTCTCTCTCTCTCTCTCTCTCTCTCTCTCTCTCTCTCTCTCTCTCTCTGTCTCTGTTTTTACGTTCGGCCGACAAAAACTCGCCTTCATTATCCGCAGTTACAAGGGCGTTAAACGTGAGTATATCGTTAGTTTACGAGAAGCCCCGAAGTTTGAGTCCCTGGGCCCGACACATCTGTTTTCAGCCGGGCATTTTTGTGTGTCCCGAATACCTTCTCTCTCGATCGCTCCTCGCCTGGCCAGTCTGGTTCGTCTGCTCGGCAGGGAGGTGGAGTAAGGTCTTAATAAGCTGTTGTTCTCCCGACCATAACGAAAGCAGTCAGCTATGAGTCCCTGACCCCTGCCAGCTGATGTACTGTCAGATTGTATTGGAACACAAACATTGACGGTGAACGAAAGTGACATATTTTTCTCCGCAACAAACCTACTTTTTTGGGAGAGCTGTCCTGTGTTCTCACATAAAGAAGTACACACATATATAAATATGTTACGTATATCACGTACGTGCGAAAAGCATTTTGTAACAATATTTGTTTCTTTAAGCAGCGATGTTTTTTAAAATATTCTTTGAAGTAGCTATCATAATGGCTGACACTCTCTGACAGGCTGGTCATAAATAAAGACGACAAATTGTTTTTCTTGGTTCTGTGTTATGCTGCAGTGACTACCATAACTTTTGTTGTGTTTTAAAGGTGCACATGCAGGCATTCTTTGAACAGATTCACTGCAACTAAACCCTCAAGGGCAATAACTAATTGGCCTTTGGCGTCTTGACAGACGGTTGGTAGCAAGCACTCATGATAAGTCAGTAGTTTGGTGAAAATATTAGTGCCTTATTCTGGATACTGTTTTACTGAGCAGCTTCTTTCGTGGCTGAATTTGTCAATATTGGATGGAGAGATCCATCCGCAGAACGAACAAGATGTATTCGTTGTGCCTGACTTCGTCCCCTTTCTCCTACGCCTTTTGTCTTCTGAATCAGCACCGCCTCGAAAGTTGTTGTGACTTTTTTTTTATTGTTGTTCTACATGTGCTAGGATCTGTATTTTATCTAGATTTGTTTCAGTTTCTTTTGACTGATAGAGAATTTCCTCAAGGGAGTCCTGCAAGCATCATTATATCTCAGCACTGGTCTGCCCTTTGATCGCTTCCGGTGCCTAAGTTCGCCATACAATATTTATTTGGGAACCCGAATGTTTGCCATTCTTCTGACATGACCCAGCCACCTCAGTATAAGTCTCCTAAGTGTTGCCATGATGGATGGGAGTTTGGCTCGTTGTAAGACATTAGAGTTGGTTACTTTGTCCTGCCATGATAGATGGGAGTTTGGCTCGTTGTAAGACATTAGAGTTGGTTACTTTGTCCTGTCATGATGGATGGGAGTTTGGCTCGTTGTAAGACATTAGAGTTGGTTACTTTGTCCTGTCATGATGGATGGGAGTTTGGCTCGTTGTAAGACATTAGAGTTGGTTACTTTGTCCTGCCATGATGGATGGGAGTTTGGCTCGTTGTAAGACATTAGAGTTGGTTACTTTGTCCTGTCATGATGGATGGGAGTTTGGCTCGTTGTAAGACATTAGAGTTGGTTACTTTGTCCTGCCATGATGGATGGGAGTTTGGCTCGTTGTAAGACATTAGAGTTGGTTACTTTGTCCTGCCATGATGGATGGGAGTTTGGCTCGTTGTAAGACATTAGAGTTGGTTACTTTGTCCTGCCATGATGGATGGGAGTTTGGCTCGTTGTAAGACATTAGAGTTGGTTACTTTGTCCTGCCATGATGGATGGGAGTTTGGCTCGTTGTAAGACATTAGAGTTGGTTACTTTGTCCTGCCATGATGGATGGGAGTTTGGCTCGTTGTAAGACATTAGAGTTGGTTACTTTGTCCTGCCATGATGGATGGGAGTTTGGCTCGTTGTAAGACATTAGAGTTGGTTACTTTGTCCTGCCATGATGGATGGGAGTTTGGCTCGTTGTAAGACATTAGAGTTGGTTACTTTGTCCTGCCATGATAGATGGGAGTTTGGCTCGTTGTAAGACATTAGAGTTGGTTACTTTGTCCTGCCATGATAGATGGGAGTTTGGCTCGTTGTAAGACATTAGAGTTGGTTACTTTGTCCTGCCATGATGGATGGGAGTTTGGCTCGTTGTAAGACATTAGAGTTGGTTACTTTGTCCTGCCATGATAGATGGGAGTTTGGCTCGTTGTAAGACATTAGAGTTGGTTACTTTGTCCTGCCATGATAGATGGGAGTTTGGCTCGTTGTAAGACATTAGAGTTGGTTACTTTGTCCTGCCATGATAGATGGGAGTTTGGCTCGTTGTAAGACATTAGAGTTGGTTACTTTGTCCTGCCATGATAGATGGGAGTTTGGCTCGTTGTAAGACATTAGAGTTGGTTACTTTGTCCTGCCATGATAGATGGGAGTTTGGCTCGTTGTAAGACATTAGAGTTGGTTACTTTGTCCTGCCATGATAGATGGGATTTTGGCTCGTTGTAAGACATTAGAGTTGGTTACTTTGTCCTGCCATGATAGATGGGAGTTTGGCTCGTTGTAAGACATTAGAGTTGGTTACTTTGTCCTGCCATGATAGATGGGAGTTTGGCTCGTTGTAAGACATTAGAGTTGGTTACTTTGTCCTGCCATGATAGATGGGAGTTTGGCTCGTTGTAAGACATTAGAGTTGGTTACTTTGTCCTGCCATGATGGATGGGAGTTTGGCTCGTTGTAAGACATTAGAGTTGGTTACTTTGTCCTGCCATGATGGATGGGAGTTTGGCTCGTTGTAAGACATTAGAGTTGGTTACTTTGTCCTGCCATGATAGATGGGAGTTTGGCTCGTTGTAAGACATTAGAGTTGGTTACTTTGTCCTGCCATGATAGATGGGAGTTTGGCTCGTTGTAAGACATTAGAGTTGGTTACTTTGTCCTGCCATGATAGATGGGAGTTTGGCTCGTTGTAAGACATTAGAGTTGGTTACTTTGTCCTGCCATGATAGATGGGAGTTTGGCTCGTTGTAAGACATTAGAGTTGGTTACTTTGTCCTGCCATGATAGATGGGAGTTTGGCTCGTTGTAAGACATTAGAGTTGGTTACTTTGTCCTGCCATGATAGATGGGATTTTGGCTCGTTGTAAGACATTAGAGTTGGTTACTTTGTCCTGCCATGATAGATGGGAGTTTGGCTCGTTGTAAGACATTAGAGTTGGTTACTTTGTCCTGCCATGATAGATGGGAGTTTGGCTCGTTGTAAGACATTAGAGTTGGTTACTTTGTCCTGCCATGATAGATGGGAGTTTGGCTCGTTGTAAGACATTAGAGTTGGTTACTTTGTCCTGCCATGATGGATGGGAGTTTGGCTCGTTGTAAGACATTAGAGTTGGTTACTTTGTCCTGCCATGATAGATGGGAGTTTGGCTCGTTGTAAGACATTAGAGTTGGTTACTTTGTCCTGCCATGATGGATGGGAGTTTGGCTCGTTGTAAGGCATTAGAGTTGGTTACTTTGTCCTGCCATGATGGATGGGAGTTTGGCTCGTTGTAAGACATTAGAGTTGGTTACTTTGTCCTGCCATGATGGATGGGAGTTTGGCTCGTTGTAAGACATTAGAGTTGGTTACTTTGTCCTGCCATGATGGATGGGAGTTTGGCTCGTTGTAAGACATTAGAGTTGGTTACTTTGTCCTGCCATGATAGATGGGAGTTTGGCTCGTTGTAAGACATTAGAGTTGGTTACTTTGTCCTGCCATGATGGATGGGAGTTTGGCTCGTTGTAAGACATTAGAGTTGGTTACTTTGTCCTGCCATGATGGATGGGAGTTTGGCTCGTTGTAAGACATTAGAGTTGGTTACTTTGTCCTGCCATGATGGATGGGAGTTTGGCTCGTTGTAAGGCATTAGAGTTGGTTACTTTGTCCTGCCATGATGGATGGGAGTTTGGCTCGTTGTAAGACATTAGAGTTGGTTACTTTGTCCTGCCATGATAGATGGGAGTTTGGCTCGTTGTAAGACATTAGAGTTGGTTACTTTGTCCTGCCATGATAGATGGGAGTTTGGCTCGTTGTAAGACATTAGAGTTGGTTACTTTGTCCTGCCATGATAGATGGGAGTTTGGCTCGTTGTAAGACATTAGAGTTGGTTACTTTGTCCTGCCATGATGGATGGGAGTTTGGCTCGTTGTAAGACATTAGAGTTGGTTACTTTGTCCTGCCATGATAGATGGGAGTTTGGTTCGTTGTAAGACATTAGAGTTGGTTACTTTGTCCTGCCATGATGGATGGGAGTTTGGCTCGTTGTAAGACATTAGAGTTGGTTACTTTGTCCTGCCATGATGGATGGGAGTTTGGCTCGTTGTAAGACATTAGAGTTGGTTACTTTGTCCTGCCATGATGGATGGGAGTTTGGCTCGTTGTAAGACATTAGAGTTGGTTACTTTGTCCTGCCATGATGGATGGGAGTTTGGCTCGTTGTAAGACATTAGAGTTGGTTACTTTGTCCTGCCATGATGGATGGGAGTTTGGCTCGTTGTAAGACATTAGAGTTGGTTACTTTGTCCTGCCATGATGGATGGGAGTTTGGCTCGTTGTAAGACATTAGAGTTGGTTACTTTGTCCTGCCATGATGGATGGGAGTTTGGCTCGTTGTAAGACATTAGAGTTGGTTACTTTGTCCTGCCATGATAGATGGGAGTTTGGCTCGTTGTAAGACATTAGAGTTGGTTACTTTGTCCTGCCATGATGGATGGGAGTTTGGCTCGTTGTAAGACATTAGAGTTGGTTACTTTGTCCTGCCATGATAGATGGGAGTTTGGCTCGTTGTAAGACATTAGAGTTGGTTACTTTGTCCTGCCATGATGGATGGGAGTTTGGCTCGTTGTAAGACATTAGAGTTGGTTACTTTGTCCTGCCATGATGGATGGGAGTTTGGCTCGTTGTAAGACATTAGAGTTGGTTACTTTGTCCTGCCATGATGGATGGGAGTTTGGCTCGTTGTAAGACATTAGAGTTGGTTACTTTGTCCTGCCATGATGGATGGGAGTTTGGCTCGTTGTAAGACATTAGAGTTGGTTACTTTGTCCTGCCATGATGGATGGGAGTTTGGCTCGTTGTAAGACATTAGAGTTGGTTACTTTGTCCTGCCATGATGGATGGGAGTTTGGCTCGTTGTAAGACATTAGAGTTGGTTACTTTGTCCTGCCATGATGGATGGGAGTTTGGCTCGTTGTAAGACATTAGAGTTGGTTACTTTGTCCTGCCATGATGGATGGGAGTTTGGCTCGTTGTAAGACATTAGAGTTGGTTACTTTGTCCTGCCATGATGGATGGGAGTTTGGCTCGTTGTAAGACATTAGAGTTGGTTACTTTGTCCTGCCATGATGGATGGGAGTTTGGCTCGTTGTAAGACATTAGAGTTGGTTACTTTGTCCTGCCATGATGGATGGGAGTTTGGCTCGTTGTAAGACATTAGAGTTGGTTACTTTGTCCTGCCATGATGGATGGGAGTTTGGCTCGTTGTAAGACATTAGAGTTGGTTACTTTGTCCTGCCATGATGGATGGGAGTTTGGCTCGTTGTAAGACATTAGAGTTGGTTACTTTGTCCTGCCATGATGGATGGGAGTTTGGCTCGTTGTAAGACATTAGAGTTGGTTACTTTGTCCTGCCATGATGGATGGGAGTTTGGCTCGTTGTAAGACATTAGAGTTGGTTACTTTGTCCTGCCATGATGGATGGGAGTTTGGCTCGTTGTAAGACATTAGAGTTGGTTACTTTGTCCTGCCATGATGGATGGGAGTTTGGCTCGTTGTAAGACATTAGAGTTGGTTACTTTGTCCTGCCATGATGGATGGGAGTTTGGCTCGTTGTAAGACATTAGAGTTGGTTACTTTGTCCTGCCATGATGGATGGGAGTTTGGCTCGTTGTAAGACATTAGAGTTGGTTACTTTGTCCTGCCATGATGGATGGGAGTTTGGCTCGTTGTAAGACATTAGAGTTGGTTACTTTGTCCTGCCATGATGGATGGGAGTTTGGCTCGTTGTAAGACATTAGAGTTGGTTACTTTGTCCTGCCATGATGGATGGGAGTTTGGCTCGTTGTAAGACATTAGAGTTGGTTACTTTGTCCTGCCATGATAGATGGGAGTTTGGCTCGTTGTAAGACATTAGAGTTGGTTACTTTGTCCTGCCATGATGGATGGGAGTTTGGCTCGTTGTAAGACATTAGAGTTGGTTACTTTGTCCTGCCATGATGGATGGGAGTTTGGCTCGTTGTAAGACATTAGAGTTGGTTACTTTGTCCTGCCATGATGGATGGGAGTTTGGCTCGTTGTAAGACATTAGAGTTGGTTACTTTGTCCTGCCATGATAGATGGGAGTTTGGCTCGTTGTAAGACATTAGAGTTGGTTACTTTGTCCTGCCATGATGGATGGGAGTTTGGCTCGTTGTAAGACATTAGAGTTGGTTACTTTGTCCTGCCATGATGGATGGGAGTTTGGCTCGTTGTAAGACATTAGAGTTGGTTACTTTGTCCTGCCATGATGGATGGGAGTTTGGCTCGTTGTAAGACATTAGAGTTGGTTACTTTGTCCTGCCATGATGGATGGGAGTTTGGCTCGTTGTAAGACATTAGAGTTGGTTACTTTGTCCTGCCATGATGGATGGGAGTTTGGCTCGTTGTAAGACATTAGAGTTGGTTACTTTGTCCTGCCATGATGGATGGGAGTTTGGCTCGTTGTAAGACATTAGAGTTGGTTACTTTGTCCTGCCATGATGGATGGGAGTTTGGCTCGTTGTAAGACATTAGAGTTGGTTACTTTGTCCTGCCATGATGGATGGGAGTTTGGCTCGTTGTAAGACATTAGAGTTGGTTACTTTGTCCTGCCATGATGGATGGGAGTTTGGCTCGTTGTAAGACATTAGAGTTGGTTACTTTGTCCTGCCATGATGGATGGGAGTTTGGCTCGTTGTAAGACATTAGAGTTGGTTACTTTGTCCTGCCATGATGGATGGGAGTTTGGCTCGTTGTAAGACATTAGAGTTGGTTACTTTGTCCTGCCATGATGGATGGGAGTTTGGCTCGTTGTAAGACATTAGAGTTGGTTACTTTGTCCTGCCATGATGGATGGGAGTTTGGCTCGTTGTAAGACATTAGAGTTGGTTACTTTGTCCTGCCATGATGGATGGGAGTTTGGCTCGTTGTAAGACATTAGAGTTGGTTACTTTGTCCTGCCATGATGGATGGGAGTTTGGCTCGTTGTAAGACATTAGAGTTGGTTACTTTGTCCTGCCATGATGGATGGGAGTTTGGCTCGTTGTAAGACATTAGAGTTGGTTACTTTGTCCTGCCATGATGGATGGGAGTTTGGCTCGTTGTAAGACATTAGAGTTGGTTACTTTGTCCTGCCATGATGGATGGGAGTTTGGCTCGTTGTAAGGCATTAGAGTTGGTTACTTTGTCCTGCCATGATGGATGGGAGTTTGGCTCGTTGTAAGACATTAGAGTTGGTTACTTTGTCCTGCCATGATGGATGGGAGTTTGGCTCGTTGTAAGACATTAGAGTTGGTTACTTTGTCCTGCCATGATGGATGGGAGTTTGGCTCGTTGTAAGACATTAGAGTTGGTTACTTTGTCCTGCCATGATGGATGGGAGTTTGGCTCGTTGTAAGACATTAGAGTTGGTTACTTTGTCCTGCCATGATGGATGGGAGTTTGGCTCGTTGTAAGACATTAGAGTTGGTTACTTTGTCCTGCCATGATGGATGGGAGTTTGGCTCGTTGTAAGACATTAGAGTTGGTTACTTTGTCCTGCCATGATGGATGGGAGTTTGGCTCGTTGTAAGACATTAGAGTTGGTTACTTTGTCCTGCCATGATGGATGGGAGTTTGGCTCGTTGTAAGACATTAGAGTTGGTTACTTTGTCCTGCCATGATGGATGGGAGTTTGGCTCGTTGTAAGACATTAGAGTTGGTTACTTTGTCCTGCCATGATGGATGGGAGTTTGGCTCGTTGTAAGACATTAGAGTTGGTTACTTTGTCCTGCCATGATGGATGGGAGTTTGGCTCGTTGTAAGACATTAGAGTTGGTTACTTTGTCCTGCCATGATGGATGGGAGTTTGGCTCGTTGTAAGACATTAGAGTTGGTTACTTTGTCCTGCCATGATGGATGGGAGTTTGGCTCGTTGTAAGGCATTAGAGTTGGTTACTTTGTCCTGCCATGATGGATGGGAGTTTGGCTCGTTGTAAGACATTAGAGTTGGTTACTTTGTCCTGCCATGATGGATGGGAGTTTGGCTCGTTGTAAGGCATTAGAGTTGGTTACTTTGTCCTGCCATGATGGATGGGAGTTTGGCTCGTTGTAAGACATTAGAGTTGGTTACTTTGTCCTGCCATGATGGATGGGAGTTTGGCTCGTTGTAAGACATTAGAGTTGGTTACTTTGTCCTGCCATGATGGATGGGAGTTTGGCTCGTTGTAAGACATTAGAGTTGGTTACTTTGTCCTGCCATGATGGATGGGAGTTTGGCTCGTTGTAAGACATTAGAGTTGGTTACTTTGTCCTGCCATGATGGATGGGAGTTTGGCTCGTTGTAAGACATTAGAGTTGGTTACTTTGTCCTGCCATGATGGATGGGAGTTTGGCTCGTTGTAAGACATTAGAGTTGGTTACTTTGTCCTGCCATGATGGATGGGAGTTTGGCTCGTTGTAAGACATTAGAGTTGGTTACTTTGTCCTGCCATGATGGATGGGAGTTTGGCTCGTTGTAAGACATTAGAGTTGGTTACTTTGTCCTGCCATGATGGATGGGAGTTTGGCTCGTTGTAAGACATTAGAGTTGGTTACTTTGTCCTGCCATGATGGATGGGAGTTTGGCTCGTTGTAAGACATTAGAGTTGGTTACTTTGTCCTGCCATGATGGATGGGAGTTTGGCTCGTTGTAAGACATTAGAGTTGGTTACTTTGTCCTGCCATGATGGATGGGAGTTTGGCTCGTTGTAAGACATTAGAGTTGGTTACTTTGTCCTGCCATGATGGATGGGAGTTTGGCTCGTTGTAAGACATTAGAGTTGGTTACTTTGTCCTGCCATGATGGATGGGAGTTTGGCTCGTTGTAAGACATTAGAGTTGGTTACTTTGTCCTGCCATGATGGATGGGAGTTTGGCTCGTTGTAAGACATTAGAGTTGGTTACTTTGTCCTGCCATGATGGATGGGAGTTTGGCTCGTTGTAAGACATTAGAGTTGGTTACTTTGTCCTGCCATGATGGATGGGAGTTTGGCTCGTTGTAAGACATTAGAGTTGGTTACTTTGTCCTGCCATGATGGATGGGAGTTTGGCTCGTTGTAAGACATTAGAGTTGGTTACTTTGTCCTGCCATGATGGATGGGAGTTTGGCTCGTTGTAAGACATTAGAGTTGGTTACTTTGTCCTGCCATGATGGATGGGAGTTTGGCTCGTTGTAAGACATTAGAGTTGGTTACTTTGTCCTGCCATGATGGATGGGAGTTTGGCTCGTTGTAAGACATTAGAGTTGGTTACTTTGTCCTGCCATGATGGATGGGAGTTTGGCTCGTTGTAAGACATTAGAGTTGGTTACTTTGTCCTGCCATGATGGATGGGAGTTTGGCTCGTTGTAAGCATTAGAGTTGGTTACTTTGTCCTGCCATGATGGATGGGAGTTTGGCTCGTTGTAAGACATTAGAGTTGGTTACTTTGTCCTGCCATGATGGATGGGAGTTTGGCTCGTTGTAAGACATTAGAGTTGGTTACTTTGTCCTGCCATGATGGATGGGAGTTTGGCTCGTTGTAAGACATTAGAGTTGGTTACTTTGTCCTGCCATGATGGATGGGAGTTTGGCTCGTTGTAAGACATTAGAGTTGGTTACTTTGTCCTGCCATGATGGATGGGAGTTTGGCTCGTTGTAAGACATTAGAGTTGGTTACTTTGTCCTGCCATGATGGATGGGAGTTTGGCTCGTTGTAAGACATTAGAGTTGGTTACTTTGTCCTGCCATGATGGATGGGAGTTTGGCTCGTTGTAAGACATTAGAGTTGGTTACTTTGTCCTGCCATGATGGATGGGAGTTTGGCTCGTTGTAAGACATTAGAGTTGGTTACTTTGTCCTGCCATGATGGATGGGAGTTTGGCTCGTTGTAAGACATTAGAGTTGGTTACTTTGTCCTGCCATGATGGATGGGAGTTTGGCTCGTTGTAAGACATTAGAGTTGGTTACTTTGTCCTGCCATGATGGATGGGAGTTTGGCTCGTTGTAAGGCATTAGAGTTGGTTACTTTGTCCTGCCATGATGGATGGGAGTTTGGCTCGTTGTAAGCATTAGAGTTGGTTACTTTGTCCTGCCATGATGGATGGGAGTTTGGCTCGTTGTAAGGCATTAGAGTTGGTTACTTTGTCCTGCCATGATGGATGGGAGTTTGGCTCGTTGTAAGACATTAGAGTTGGTTACTTTGTCCTGCCATGATGGATGGGAGTTTGGCTCGTTGTAAGACATTAGAGTTGGTTACTTTGTCCTGCCATGATGGATGGGAGTTTGGCTCGTTGTAAGACATTAGAGTTGGTTACTTTGTCCTGCCATGATGGATGGGAGTTTGGCTCGTTGTAAGACATTAGAGTTGGTTACTTTGTCCTGCCATGATGGATGGGAGTTTGGCTCGTTGTAAGACATTAGAGTTGGTTACTTTGTCCTGCCATGATGGATGGGAGTTTGGCTCGTTGTAAGACATTAGAGTTGGTTACTTTGTCCTGCCATGATGGATGGGAGTTTGGCTCGTTGTAAGACATTAGAGTTGGTTACTTTGTCCTGCCATGATGGATGGGAGTTTGGCTCGTTGTAAGGCATTAGAGTTGGTTACTTTGTCCTGCCATGATGGATGGGAGTTTGGCTCGTTGTAAGGCATTAGAGTTGGTTACTTTGTCCTGCCATGATGGATGGGAGTTTGGCTCGTTGTAAGGCATTAGAGTTGGTTACTTTGTCCTGCCATGATGGATGGGAGTTTGGCTCGTTGTAAGACATTAGAGTTGGTTACTTTGTCCTGCCATGATGGATGGGAGTTTGGCTCGTTGTAAGACATTAGAGTTGGTTACTTTGTCCTGCCATGATGGATGGGAGTTTGGCTCGTTGTAAGACATTAGAGTTGGTTACTTTGTCCTGCCATGATGGATGGGAGTTTGGCTCGTTGTAAGACATTAGAGTTGGTTACTTTGTCCTGCCATGATGGATGGGAGTTTGGCTCGTTGTAAGACATTAGAGTTGGTTACTTTGTCCTGCCATGATGGATGGGAGTTTGGCTCGTTGTAAGACATTAGAGTTGGTTACTTTGTCCTGCCATGATGGATGGGAGTTTGGCTCGTTGTAAGACATTAGAGTTGGTTACTTTGTCCTGCCATGATGGATGGGAGTTTGGCTCGTTGTAAGACATTAGAGTTGGTTACTTTGTCCTGCCATGATGGATGGGAGTTTGGCTCGTTGTAAGACATTAGAGTTGGTTACTTTGTCCTGCCATGATGGATGGGAGTTTGGCTCGTTGTAAGACATTAGAGTTGGTTACTTTGTCCTGCCATGATGGATGGGAGTTTGGCTCGTTGTAAGACATTAGAGTTGGTTACTTTGTCCTGCCATGATGGATGGGAGTTTGGCTCGTTGTAAGACATTAGAGTTGGTTACTTTGTCCTGCCATGATGGATGGGAGTTTGGCTCGTTGTAAGACATTAGAGTTGGTTACTTTGTCCTGCCATGATGGATGGGAGTTTGGCTCGTTGTAAGACATTAGAGTTGGTTACTTTGTCCTGCCATGATGGATGGGAGTTTGGCTCGTTGTAAGACATTAGAGTTGGTTACTTTGTCCTGCCATGATGGATGGGAGTTTGGCTCGTTGTAAGACATTAGAGTTGGTTACTTTGTCCTGCCATGATGGATGGGAGTTTGGCTCGTTGTAAGACATTAGAGTTGGTTACTTTGTCCTGCCATGATGGATGGGAGTTTGGCTCGTTGTAAGACATTAAAGTTGGTTACTTTGTCCTGCCATGATGGATGGGAGTTTGGCTCGTTGTAAGACATTAAAGTTGGTTACTTTGTCCTGCCATGATGGATGGGAGTTTGGCTCGTTGTAAGACATTAGAGTTGGTTACTTTGTCCTGCCATGATGGATGGGAGTTTGGCTCGTTGTAAGACATTAGAGTTGGTTACTTTGTCCTGCCATGATGGATGGGAGTTTGGCTCGTTGTAAGACATTAAAGTTGGTTACTTTGTCCTGCCATGATGGATGGGAGTTTGGCTCGTTGTAAGACATTAAAGTTGGTTACTTTGTCCTGCCATGATGGATGGGAGTTTGGCTCGTTGTAAGACATTAGAGTTGGTTACTTTGTCCTGCCATGATGGATGGGAGTTTGGCTCGTTGTAAGACATTAAAGTTGGTTACTTTGTCCTGCCATGATGGATGGGAGTTTGGCTCGTTGTAAGACATTAAAGTTGGTTACTTTGTCCTGCCATGATGGAAGGGAGTTTGGCTCGTTGTAAGACATTAAAGTTGGTTACTTTGTCCTGCCATGATGGAAGGGAGTTTGGCTCGTTGTAAGACATTAAAGTTGGTTACTTTGTCCTGCCATGATGGAAGGGAGTTTGGCTCGTTGTAAGACATTAAAGTTGGTTACTTTGTCCTGCCATGATGGAGGGAGTTTGGCTCGTTGTAAGACATTAAAGTTGGTTACTTTGTCCTGCCATGATGGAAGGGAGTTTGGCTCGTTGTAAGACATTAAAGTTGGTTACTTTGTCCTGCCATGATGGATGGGAGTTTGGCTCGTTGTAAGACATTAAAGTTGGTTACTTTGTCCTGCCATGATGGAAGGGAGTTTGGCTCGTTGTAAGACATTAAAGTTGGTTACTTTGTCCTGCCATGATGGAAGGGAGTTTGGCTCGTTGTAAGACATTAAAGTTGGTTACTTTGTCCTGCCATGATGGAAGGGAGTTTGGCTCGTTGTAAGACATTAAAGTTGGTTACTTTGTCCTGCCATGATGGATGGGAGTTTGGCTCGTTGTAAGACATTAAAGTTGGTTACTTTGTCCTGCCATGATGGATGGGAGTTTGGCTCGTTGTAAGACATTAAAGTTGGTTACTTTGTCCTGCCATGATGGAAGGGAGTTTGGCTCGTTGTAAGACATTAAAGTTGGTTACTTTGTCCTGCCATGATGGAAGGGAGTTTGGCTCGTTGTAAGACATTAAAGTTGGTTACTTTGTCCTGCCATGATGGATGGGAGTTTGGCTCGTTGTAAGACATTAGAGTTGGTTACTTTGTCCTGCCATGATGGATGGGAGTTTGGCTCGTTGTAAGACATTAAAGTTGGTTACTTTGTCCTGCCATGATGGATGGGAGTTTGGCTCGTTGTAAGACATTAAAGTTGGTTACTTTGTCCTGCCATGATGGATGGGAGTTTGGCTCGTTGTAAGACATTAGAGTTGGTTACTTTGTCCTGCCATGATGGATGGGAGTTTGGCTCGTTGTAAGACATTAAAGTTGGTTACTTTGTCCTGCCATGATGGATGGGAGTTTGGCTCGTTGTAAGACATTAAAGTTGGTTACTTTGTCCTGCCATGATGGAAGGGAGTTTGGCTCGTTGTAAGACATTAGAGTTGGTTACTTTGTCCTGCCATGATGGATGGGAGTTTGGCTCGTTGTAAGACATTAGAGTTGGTTACTTTGTCCTGCCATGATGGATGGGAGTTTGGCTCGTTGTAAGACATTAGAGTTGGTTACTTTGTCCTGCCATGATGGATGGGAGTTTGGCTCGTTGTAAGACATTAGAGTTGGTTACTTTGTCCTGCCATGATGGATGGGAGTTTGGCTCGTTGTAAGACATTAGAGTTGGTTACTTTGTCCTGCCATGATGGATGGGAGTTTGGCTCGTTGTAAGACATTAGAGTTGGTTACTTTGTCCTGCCATGATGGATGGGAGTTTGGCTCGTTGTAAGACATTAGAGTTGGTTACTTTGTCCTGCCATGATGGATGGGAGTTTGGCTCGTTGTAAGACATTAGAGTTGGTTACTTTGTCCTGCCATGATGGATGGGAGTTTGGCTCGTTGTAAGACATTAGAGTTGGTTACTTTGTCCTGCCATGATGGATGGGAGTTTGGCTCGTTGTAAGACATTAGAGTTGGTTACTTTGTCCTGCCATGATGGATGGGAGTTTGGCTCGTTGTAAGACATTAGAGTTGGTTACTTTGTCCTGCCATGATGGATGGGAGTTTGGCTCGTTGTAAGACATTAGAGTTGGTTACTTTGTCCTGCCATGATGGATGGGAGTTTGGCTCGTTGTAAGACATTAGAGTTGGTTACTTTGTCCTGCCATGATGGATGGGAGTTTGGCTCGTTGTAAGACATTAGAGTTGGTTACTTTGTCCTGCCATGATGGATGGGAGTTTGGCTCGTTGTAAGACATTAGAGTTGGTTACTTTGTCCTGCCATGATGGATGGGAGTTTGGCTCGTTGTAAGACATTAGAGTTGGTTACTTTGTCCTGCCATGATGGATGGGAGTTTGGCTCGTTGTAAGACATTAGAGTTGGTTACTTTGTCCTGCCATGATGGATGGAGTTTGGCTCGTTGTAAGACATTAGAGTTGGTTACTTTGTCCTGCCATGATGGATGGGAGTTTGGCTCGTTGTAAGACATTAGAGTTGGTTACTTTGTCCTGCCATGATGGATGGGAGTTTGGCTCGTTGTAAGACATTAGAGTTGGTTACTTTGTCCTGCCATGATGGATGGGAGTTTGGCTCGTTGTAAGACATTAGAGTTGGTTACTTTGTCCTGCCATGATGGATGGGAGTTTGGCTCGTTGTAAGACATTAGAGTTGGTTACTTTGTCCTGCCATGATGGATGGGAGTTTGGCTCGTTGTAAGACATTAGAGTTGGTTACTTTGTCCTGCCATGATGGATGGGAGTTTGGCTCGTTGTAAGACATTAGAGTTGGTTACTTTGTCCTGCCATGATGGATGGGAGTTTGGCTCGTTGTAAGACATTAGAGTTGGTTACTTTGTCCTGCCATGATGGATGGGAGTTTGGCTCGTTGTAAGACATTAGAGTTGGTTACTTTGTCCTGCCATGATGGATGGGAGTTTGGCTCGTTGTAAGACATTAGAGTTGGTTACTTTGTCCTGCCATGATGGATGGGAGTTTGGCTCGTTGTAAGACATTAGAGTTGGTTACTTTGTCCTGCCATGATGGATGGGAGTTTGGCTCGTTGTAAGACATTAGAGTTGGTTACTTTGTCCTGCCATGATGGATGGGAGTTTGGCTCGTTGTAAGACATTAGAGTTGGTTACTTTGTCCTGCCATGATGGATGGGAGTTTGGCTCGTTGTAAGACATTAGAGTTGGTTACTTTGTCCTGCCATGATGGATGGGAGTTTGGCTCGTTGTAAGACATTAGAGTTGGTTACTTTGTCCTGCCATGATGGATGGGAGTTTGGCTCGTTGTAAGACATTAGAGTTGGTTACTTTGTCCTGCCATGATGGATGGGAGTTTGGCTCGTTGTAAGACATTAAAGTTGGTTACTTTGTCCTGCCATGATGGATGGGAGTTTGGCTCGTTGTAAGACATTTAAAGTTGGTTACTTTGTCCTGCCATGATGGATGGGAGTTTGGCTCGTTGTAAGACATTTAAAGTTGGTTACTTTGTCCTGCCATGATGGATGGGAGTTTGGCTCGTTGTAAGACATTAAAGTTGGTTACTTTGTCCTGCCATGATGGATGGGAGTTTGGCTCGTTGTAAGACATTAAAGTTGGTTACTTTGTCCTGCCATGATGGATGGGAGTTTGGCTCGTTGTAAGACATTAAAGTTGGTTACTTTGTCCTGCCATGATGGATGGGAGTTTGGCTCGTTGTAAGACATTAAAGTTGGTTACTTTGTCCTGCCATGATGGATGGGAGTTTGGCTCGTTGTAAGACATTAAAGTTGGTTACTTTGTCCTGCCATGATGGATGGGAGTTTGGCTCGTTGTAAGACATTAAAGTTGGTTACTTTGTCCTGCCATGATGGATGGGAGTTTGGCTCGTTGTAAGACATTAAAGTTGGTTACTTTGTCCTGCCATGATGGATGGGAGTTTCGCTCGTTGTAAGACATTAAAGTTGGTTACTTTGTCCTGCCATGATGGATGGGAGTTTGGCTCGTTGTAAGACATTAAAGTTGGTTACTTTGTCCTGCCATGATGGAAGGGAGTTTGGCTCGTTGTAAGACATTAAAGTTGGTTACTTTGTCCTGCCATGATGGATGGGAGTTTGGCTCGTTGTAAGACATTAAAGTTGGTTACTTTGTCCTGCCATGATGGATGGGAGTTTGGCTCGTTTTAAGACATTAAAGTTGGTTACTTTGTCCTGCCCTGCCATGATGGATGGGAGTTTGGCTCGTTGTAAGACATTAAAGTTGGTTACTTTGTCCTGCCATAATGGATGGGAGTTTGGCTCGTTGTAAGACATTAAAGTTGGTTACTTTGTCCTGCCATGATGGATGGGAGTTTGGCTCGTTGTAAGACATTAAAGTTGGTTACTTTGTCCTGCCATGATGGATGGGAGTTTGGCTCGTTGTAAGACATTAAAGTTGGTTACTTTGTCCTGCCATGATGGATGGGAGTTTGGCTCGTTGTAAGACATTAAAGTTGGTTACTTTGTCCTGCCATGATGGAAGGGAGTTTGGCTCGTTGTAAGACATTAAAGTTGGTTACTTTGTCCTGCCATGATGGATGGGAGTTTGGCTCGTTGTAAGACATTAAAGTTGGTTACTTTGTCCTGCCATGATGGATGGGAGTTTGGCTCGTTTAAAGACATTAAAGTTGGTTACTTTGTCCTGCCCTGCCATGATGGATGGGAGTTTGGCTCGTTGTAAGACATTAAAGTTGGTTACTTTGTCCTGCCATAATGGATGGGAGTTTGGCTCGTTGTAAGACATTAAAGTTGGTTACTTTGTCCTGCCATGATGGATGGGAGTTTGGCTCGTTGTAAGACATTAAAGTTGGTTACTTTGTCCTGCCATGATGGATGGGAGTTTGGCTCGTTGTAAGACATTAAAGTTGGTTACTTTGTCCTGCCATGATGGATGGGAGTTTGGCTCGTTGTAAGACATTAAAGTTGGTTACTTTGTCCTGCCCTGCCATGATGGATGGGAGTTTGGCTCGTTGTAAGACATTAAAGTTGGTTACTTTGTCCTGCTCTGCCATGATGGATGGGAGTTTGGCTCGTTGTAAGACATTAAAGTTGGTTACTTTGTCCTGCCATGATGGATGGGAGTTTGGCTCGTTGTAAGACATTTAAAGTTGGTTACTTTGTCCTGCCATGATGGATGGGAGTTTGGCTCGTTGTAAGACATTTAAAGTTGGTTACTTTGTCCTGCCATGATGGATGGGAGTTTGGCTCGTTGTAAGACATTTAAAGTTGGTTACTTTGTCCTGCCATGATGGATGGGAGTTTGGCTCGTTGTAAGACATTAAAGTTGGTTACTTTGTCCTGCCATGATGGATGGGAGTTTGGCTCGTTGTAAGACATTTAAAGTTGGTTACTTTGTCCTGCCATGATGGATGGGAGTTTGGCTCGTTGTAAGACATTTAAAGTTGGTTACTTTGTCCTGCTCTGCCATGATGGAAGGGAGTTTGGCTCGTTGTAAGACATTAAAGTTGGTTACTTTGTCCTGCCATGATGGATGGGAGTTTGGCTCGTTGTAAGACATTTAAAGTTGGTTACTTTGTCCTGCCATGATGGAAGGGAGTTTGGCTCGTTGTAAGACATTAAAGTTGGTTACTTTGTCCTGCCATAATGGATGGGAGTTTGGCTCGTTGTAAGACATTAAAGTTGGTTACTTTGTCCTGCCATGATGGAAGGGAGTTTGGCTCGTTGTAAGACATTAAAGTTGGTTACTTTGTCCTGCCATGATGGATGGGAGTTTGGCTCGTTGTAAGACATTTAAAGTTGGTTACTTTGTCCTGCCATGATGGATGGGAGTTTGGCTCGTTGTAAGACATTTAAAGTTGGTTACTTTGTCCTGCTCTGCCATGATGGAAGGGAGTTTGGCTCGTTGTAAGACATTTAAAGTTGGTTACTTTGTCCTGCCATGATGGATGGGAGTTTGGCTCGTTGTAAGACATTTAAAGTTGGTTACTTTGTCCTGCCATAATGGATGGGAGTTTGGCTCGTTGTAAGACATTTAAAGTTGGTTACTTTGTCCTGCCATAATGGATGGGAGTTTGGCTCGTTGTAAGACATTAAAGTTGGTTACTTTGTCCTGCCATGATGGATGGGAGTTTGGCTCGTTGTAAGACATTAAAGTTGGTTACTTTGTCCTGCTCTGCCATGATGGAAGGGAGTTTGGCTCGTTGTAAGACATTAAAGTTGGTTACTTTGTCCTGCCATGATGGATGGGAGTTTGGCTCGTTGTAAGACATTTAAAGTTGGTTACTTTGTCCTGCTCTGCCATGATGGAAGGGAGTTTGGCTCGTTGTAAGACATTAAAGTTGGTTACTTTGTCCTCCCCATTGATGTTCATAATCTTTTGATTATAATAAAATAATGACAATAAATGGCAATAACTACAATAAAGACAACAAGAAAAGAAATAACAATAATGAAAACAATAGCAACAATAACACTAAAAATAATAACAATAAAATAAAGCAATAATACAATAAAATGAAGGACCAACAATATTAACAAGAACAACATCAGCAACACAAAAAGTAATAGCAATAGCAAAAATAAAAAAAGAAGAAACTATCAAAACATGAACAATAGCATCAAATATTATTTTGTTTAAATTAGCAACGCTATACGCAAGAACCTGGATTAGGGAACAATAAGAACAGATATAAAATAAAATAACGTTCTTTATCACTAACTAGAAGTACAAGACAATCACGAAAAGAGCGACACACGTAATGGAATCACCAACATAACACAGTCATAAAGACTAGCATCAGGAGAAACATCAAACAATTCAACTAATAAACTGCCGAGAACATAAAAACCACTATTGATAATTTTAAAAAGATAGGTTTAAAGAAAAAAAAGAAGAAAAACCCCTCTAGCTTGTAAGCATCTAGCGTGACTGCTATTCGGGTGGTCCAAACCACAAGCGGAGGGAACCCACATTAGCGACTCCACTTTGCAACTCTGGGCAAACAAGAGTTTTATTTTATTTTTAAACATTATTCACTATTTGTTTTTTGTTTTCTTTTTTAATTTCTTCTTTTTATTTATTTATTTTTGTTAAAATCTCACTCACTCATTCATCATGGCGTCACGACCCACTCCTGTTTTTACTTAAAACGGGTTTAGGGCAGGGTGAGCTCATGTCGGTAATTTATATATTTCAGTGGTTCCCACCTTGTTCAGCTTTGGGGTACATTTCAGTACGTATATTTTATACGTGACACACCTACAGCAGTGTAGTCTTCTTCCTCTTTCGTCCCTAATTTGCCTTTCAGCGTCGAGGAGAGATATAATCTGCGGTCTTTTGCACTTCTGTTCGCCTTTGCTGCTGCTATGTTTCCTAGTGTTTATAATATTCAGTCAATCCGTCTTTTTTCGTGGTCGGCCCTTGGGTCTGATATTCTCACAACGTTTATTGAAGGCTCGTTATGTTATGTGTCTTGATCTTCCTGCCTTGTCACGCGACCAAACCATTTTTATCTGTTGTTTCTTTATATATTCTATGGCGGGGGCTATTGCTAGCTTTTTTTCTCAGTTCTTCATTTCTGATCCTGTCTCTTAAGCTGTTTCCTGTCATTCGTCTAACACATTTCATCTCTGTAGAGGTTATTTTCTTATTGTTCTTGCATCGAGGGTCCAGGACTGGCATTGGTAGCACAACGTTGGGATGAAGATTGTATTGTACAGTGCCCGATTTGTTTTCCCTCTAGAGTTATTTGCTTGTTGGACAATAGTGGTGATAACTGTCCAATCATTTTACAAGCTTGTGTTGCATCTTGAGTCTATTTCTGCTGCTTGTGAATTGTCGTTTGTCACTACTCTTCCTAGGCATGTAAATTCCTCTGCTTGTTTTAGTTTTCTGTCTGCTATAGTTATGTAGATGTTCTATTTCTGTTTTGTGACTTCTGTTTTGTTGGTGTTCATTTTGAGTAGTACAGTATTGTAATTATGCATTATGTATTATTATGCTTACGCAGAATAAAGGGATGGAAATGGCAGGACAAAATCACTAACATGGAATTATGAAAATGTACCAGTCAAACACCAGTGGTTAAAGAGATACAGCGAAGACGATGGCGCTGGATAGGACACACAACGGAAGCCAACTGAGAGTATTACATAACAGGCCCTTTTTTGGAATCCTCAGGGGAAAAGACAAAGAGGAAGACCAAGGAATTCTTGGAGAAGACAGATAGAAGCAGAAATGAAGATGATGGGGAAGACATGGAATGATCTTAAAAGAATGGCAAAAAACAGAACGACTTGGAAATGTTTGTTGAAGACATATGCTCCACTGGGAGCTAAAAAGGTAGAAGAGGAAGAAGATAACAGAGAAGACTTTGGTCTACACAATATGTTGCACACATAACAGAGAAGACTCTGGTCTACACAATATGTTGTACATATAATAAAAAAGTCTTTGGTCTACACAATATGTTGCACACATAACAGAGAAGACTCTGGTCTACACAATATGTTGCACACATAACAGAAAAGACTCTGGTCTACACAATATGTTGTACATATAATAAAAAAGTCTTTGGTCTACACAATATGTTGCACACATAACAGAGAAGACTCTGGTCTACACAATATGTTGTACATATAATAAAAAGTCTTTGGTCTACACAATATGTTGCACACATAACAGAGAAGACTCTGGTCTACACAATATGTTGCACACATAACAGAAAAGACTCTGGTCTACACAATATGTTGTACATATAATAAAAAAGTCTTTGGTCTACACAATATGTTGCACACATAACAGAGAAGACTCTGGTCTACACAATATGTTGTACATATAATAAAAAAGTCTTTGGTCTACACAATATGTTGCACACATAACAGAGAAGACTCTGGTCTACACAATATGTTGCACACATAACAGAAAAGACTCTGGTCTACACAATATGTTGTACATATAATAAAAAAGTCTTTGGTCTACACAATATGTTGCACACATAACAGAGAAGACTCTGGTCTACACAATATGTTTCACACATAACAGAAAAGACTCTGGTCTACACAATATGTTGCACACATAACAGAGAAGACTCTGGTCTACACAATATGTTGCACACATAACAGAGAAGACTCTGGTCTACACAATATGTTGCACACATAACAGAAAAGACTCTGGTCTACACACAACTTTTGACCTAATCGACTGCCCATACCCAGTAGCAACTTTCTGCCACAGACTAAAAGTTAGAACTGTGAGTGCTGCCCTGTTGGTGACGATGCCAGTCTTAAATGACTTCTAGTCTCTGTCGCTCTTACATTGATTTATGTGTCTAAATTCGAAGTCTTTCAGTTCTAACATTATATGAACGTCTTTGTGAAAGTGAACAATACGTACGGCCACCTTTGTCTACTTCCCTGGACATGCTGGAGTACGGGGAAATGAAAGAGTAGACAGGTTGGCTAGCTGTGCAGTCGTTGAAGACGGTCTAGCTAGAAGATCGGACGGACATCACTAAATGCCCTCCGAAATGTGGGAAGGACACAGGACTTCGACAACTATGAGTCCACGTTGCTGCTTCAGATGAAAGAGATGGGATTTAAGATGGGCACAGCCAGAAACGAAAAATTGTGTTGGCGTGTAAGAATACTTATCAACCAACACAGAACTGGAGTCGTCAGTCGCTGGATACTGTGAGACTTGTTGTGGAGGGGATCTGAGCACCTATGGACATGTTCAGGGTGCAATGATGATGACCTGCAAATAACTCAGTAACTCTATTATATGAAATCCCAGAATGCTCGTCCATCATACTTTTTTTTCTAAACTTTCAGACAAATAAAAAAAAAAAAAATACAGCAATACGTGACAGAAACAAACAAAAAATGTCAAATTTGGCAGAATAATAACAAAATAAAATTTGCACGACATTTTGAATGGAGAGATTAAATCGTGAGCGTTAGTTTCCGTGTTTTAAGAGAGACTTCAAGCGTGTGGTATTATTATCAACTATAATATCAGTAAAACGACAAAGCCTTAACATGGTCATGAATTATTATTCTTCGTTTTTCTCTAACAATGTATTTGCAGCATCGATCCACTTATCAGGAACCTGCTTGATCGTTGTGACTAGAGCTTAAGAGAAGTCGAGACAAGCTCTACAGGCCAGTTATTTCACTCTGTGTTGGAAACAGAATAATGAAGTTAGAATCGTAATAGCCACCATCTTTTTGAAACAATCGACTAGTTCAATGCATTCTGACAGCACACATCATCATCAAGTACAGGGTCTGCTGGCGTAGGTGATCATGTCTCTCCACAATTTTCGATCTCGACAGTTATTTATCATTTCTGTTGTTGACCTTCTGCCAAGCCAGGACTCTTCTTAATCTGTCTGGTATTTTTTCTCTTTGCTTTCCTCGGTCTCTTCGTCCCTCAATTTTCCCAGTTGTTACAATATATTCCAGTTATTCTCTTCTTATTACATGGCCAAAAAATGATGATTGTTTCTTCCTAATATTGGAAATTAGCTCTCTTTTTGCTTTGGCCTCTTTCAGAACGTTTTCATTACTCTCCTTAGCTGTACATGGTATTCTCAACATTCTTCTGTAAAACAACATTTCTACAGACTCCAGTGATTTTCTTGTTTGTTGTCCAATTGCCCATGATTCACCTGGTCTGGCCTGATATATTCTGCTCTTTTATTTATGTGTTGCATCCTCCATCTGTAGTTATTATTGTGCGCAACTATTTGACGCGTTGCACTTGTTTCAGATTTGTCCTGTTTATTTTTATGATATGACCATTAATTCTGTTTTCTAACTATTCAGACTTAGACCTTTCTTGTTACTTTCTTACTATATTGTGTCTATCATTTCATGAACATAACAACCCCTGCCCCCTTATTTTACAAAAAAGAAAAAATAACAGGAGTTATCGTTTACTTAACAGTACTTTAATTTATTTTATAAAAATGCTAAAGTGTTTCTCTTCATTGTGTTGTGTTCCTTCCTTGTTAAGCTGTCACTATACGTTGGAGTGTTTACCACTCCCCACCACTGGCTCTCTGTTTCTCTTCACGTCTGATTAATTTTCGCCCTTGCTTTTTCGCATGCGATGATACATGGAATAGTCACACCTCTTCATAATCCGCCCTTAAGATAACGTTAAACTGCATAAATAATTTGTGTTGCTGTTTGCAGTAAAACTATGATTTTCGGCCCAAGGTCGTTGTTACTCTCCGGATTGCCTCCCCTCTCGATCCCAATTCACTTGGTTCGTCTAGCCTGGGTTAGACTAGCCTGGGTTCGACTAGCCTGGGTTCGACTAGCCTGGGTTCGACTAGCCTGGGTTCGACTAGCCTGGGTTAGACTGTTACTGGGGCACCTGGAAATGGTGGAATGAGGTCTGGATACATTTGATTACCTGATCCTGGCGTAAGCCATCATGTATGAGTCACTGCCAGCATTCACCTCTCTTCCTGTCGCGCACCTTAGCTCCTACGGTATTTATTTATTTGGGTGATTAAAAAAAGATATAATATAGGTTTCGGTTGTGATACTTCAACTTTCAGCCTAGATCAAGGACACGCAAATAACCCATGTCTTCATTCATTAACTTCGGGCATAATCATGCAGCACTGATGACGTCAGCTTAAAACGTGTGTACTAATTGTATTATTCATAATGAAAGTATTAACAAATTAATTAAATAACAGAGGAACTAATGTAACATTTTAAAATGCAGTTGAAAAGGAAACCGGTATTGGGACTCAGCACTTTCCGACATGATGAACGTTAATGAAGATTTAAGAATCAAATCTATACATTTCTATTTGCCCCACTTATAAATGTATATAAATGCAGTGACAGAGACATGTAACAACAAAGGAAAATCACTAATTCAGACAATTCGAGCAGCACAAGAACGACAAATGATATAAACCACGACACCTTTTAGGTATCGGTAAAAAGAGAAAAGAGGAAAGAAAAGAAGATAAATGCCCCTTTCGCATAAGTTGAAATCCGCTTGTATAAAGATTTCTTGCAGACAGATTAACAGGGTGCAGGATGCGAGTATATCTGAAGAACACAGCAAAGATATAAAAACTATGAGTTTAAAGACCGTGTGCACACCATGTATGGGCGTTTGAAAAGCCTGGGCGGGAAGTGACGTGACGTTTTGAAACGCGAAAGTGGAAATGACAACCCAGAAGATTAAATGTTATCTCCAAAGGATACAAACGGCAGGCGGAGGCAGATTTCATAAGATGGAGGCGCTGAGATTGAAAGAAAAAGTGAAAGGAAAGATCTTGTTGCCGAGGAATGGCGACTGTCGGTCCAAGAGAGGTTCAGTTCTATTTCCAGCGCATGCAAAATGTGAGTTGCTCTAATCCTAAATAGATCACGTGATTTGCTATGAAAACAAATAATTGGCAGGTTAAATAAACAGATTGTAGTGCGGGGAGGCGCTGTGGCAGGTCGAGATGTTTCCCTGGCCTGTTCACATGGTGGGCAGGGTGTCTTTCTGACCTGCAAGGGCGGCCCGCACTTGTGGAGCGTTTTTAATTTATGTTAATGTTATAGTTGGTACATAGACACGGTTATAGTTTACGTTAATGTTATAGTTGGTACATAGACACGGTTATAGTTTACGTTAATGTCATAGTTGGTACATAGACACAGTTTTAGTTTACGTTAATGCTATAGCAGGTGCATAGACACGGTTATAGTTTACGTTAATGTTATAGTTGGTACATACACACGGTTATAGTTTACGTTAATGTTATAGTTGGTACATAGGCACGGTTATAGTTTACGTTAATGCTATAGTTGGTACATAGACACGGTTATAGTTTACGTTAATGTTATAGTTGGTACATAGACACGGTTATAGTTTACGTTAATGTTATAGTTGGTACATAGACACGGTTATAGTTTACGTTAATGTTATAGTTGGTACATAGACACGGTTATAGTTTACGTTAATGTTATAGTTGGTACATAGACACGGTTATAGTTTACGTTAATGCTATAGTTGGTACATAGACACGGTTATAGTTTACGTTAATGCTATAGTTGGTACATAGACACAGTTATAGTTTACTTTAAAGTTACAGCTGCTACACAGGTGCAACAGAGGTGAGATATTAGATGTACAAGGGAGGTGGGATGGTAGATGTACAACAGAGGAGAGATGGTAGATGTCCAACAGTGGTGAGATGGTAGATGTAATACAGAGGTGAGATCCAGAATGGCTTAGGCAAATGTAGCTTTCCAAAAATAGATGGGGAAGATACTTTTCAATCCATTTTTGACAATTGAAACATGAAAAAGAGTTCTTAAATGTTATGTAAAGACAGTTATAGTATATGGATGTGAATCATGGGCAATACGACAACAGACCAGAAAATCACTGAAAGCTGTAGAAATGTGGTTTTGCAGAAAAATGTTGAGAATACCATGGACAGCTAAGAGCAGTAATTAAATCGTTCTGAAAGAGGCCAAAGCAAAAAAGAGAGCTAATTTCCAGCATTTGGAAGAAACAATAATTTTTTTAGGCCGTTTGAAGAGAAAGGAACAGCTGGTATATATAGTGATAAAAGGTAAAATAGAGGGACAAAGAGATAGAAGGAAGCAAAGAGAAAAGATACCAGACAGCTTAAGAGAATGGCTTGGCAGAAGGTCAACAACAGAAATGATAAATAACTGTCGTGATCGAAAGTTGTGGAGAGACATGATCACCTATGCCAGCAAGCATGGTACTTGATGATGATGATAGTTATCTTTTTCTTGTTACACAAGATCATATTTTGTAGACGCGATGTTTACTTTGATATGAAATCTTGCACACGAGGAAAAAGTGCGATGTTTGGGTACAGCTTGCATTATGTGAAATGGTTATAATTAATTCGTTGTCATGTTATCATCATCATCATCATCATATTCCCTGCCGGTTGGCGTAGGCGATCATGTCCCTCCACAATCTTCAATCTACAGTGCATCGTATCAGTTCTGTTGTTGACTGTTTTCCATGCCATGACACCAAGCTATCCAGTATTTTCTCTCTTTGTCGTCCGCGATTTCTCTTTCCCTTTATTTTGCCAGTTGTAACCAAGTATTCCAACTTTCCTCTTCTCATGATGTGCTCAAAAAATGATGAAGCCCCCATTAACGTCGTTAGCTGTAAATAGAAGGTTATGATGTGTCATGATTATTCAAGGCAATTTAAGAAGGTAGTTTGCCTTGGGAGACCGCAGCCATTGTCTCTATACATGAGATCCTCTGCCTGCCATCGCGGTGTGGGGACCATAACCGGCACTACTTGTCGGCTGCTCCCACAACACCATCCACCACCTGCTCCAATGGCTTCACATAACCGTGATAGAGGGGCTAAACGGGGAACTCTACCTTGCCCAGGGGTGTCCCGAAGACTAGCGGAGGAAAGGAGACGTCTTACTCCTCCTTTGGTAGGGCAGAACCCTACCCCGCTAACATGTCATGTTATAGTTATCATTAATGGTTAATGAGTAATTAATGTTAATGTTTCATTTTGTTTAAAGGTCAATATCTAACTTTAATGTCACAGCCGACACTTGGGGGGGGGGGGGGGGAGACGGCTATTTAACATTCTATTACATCTCGTCTGGCAAAAAAAAAAAGACTACATAATATATTTTTATTATGTTATAGCCGGCACCTGTGAGAGAGTGATGTTATAGTTTAGTTATGTGTTTTAAATCACTGTTGGGGATCGGTTATAGTCTAGGTGTATGTTTTAAATCACTGTTGGGGATCGGTTATAGTTTAGGTGTATGTTTTAAATCACTGTTGGGGATCGGTTATAGTCTAGGCGTATGTTTTAAATCACTGTTGGGGATCGGTTATAGTTTAGGTGTATGTTTTAAATCACTGTTGGAGATCGGTTATAGTCTAGGTGTATGTTTTAAATCACTGTTGGAGATCGGTTATAGTTTAGGTGTATGTTTTAAATCACTGTTGGAGATCGGTTATAGTCTAGGTGTATGTTTTAAATCACTGTTGGAGATCGGTTATAGTTTAGGTGTATGTTTTAAATCACTGTTGGAGATCGGTTATAGTTTAGGTGTATGTTTTAAATCACTGTTGGAGATCGGTTATAGTCTAGGTGTATGTTTTAAATCACTGTTTGAGATCGGTTATAGTCTAGGTGTATGTTTTAAATCACTGTTGGAGATCGGTTATAGTCTATGTGTATGTTTTAAATCACTGTTGCGGATCGGTTATAGTCTATGTGTATGTTTTAAATCACTGTTGGAGATCGGGTATAGTCTAGGTGTATGTTTTAAATCACTGTTGGAGATCGGTTATAGTCTATGTGTATGTTTTAAATCACTGTTGGAGATCGGTTATAGTTTAATTTTTATTTGATATTTCGTTTTGGGGAAAGGAGTATAGTTTATTTTTGTGTTATCAATCATTAGTGGTAATTGGGCATTTTAATTGAATGGTGGGAGTCGTTTGTAGAGATAAACTTGTAGATAAACATTATGGTATAACGAACCATTGAGTATCGATTGTAAATTAATTGGATGAATTGTGCAGGTAACACTTATTCTTGTATTAGAGCAGGAACTTTTGAAGCAGATATAAGTTTAGTTTATAGTTTAAGAAAGAACCAAAAGGGGCAAATTATCATTTTACCTTGAAACCAATAAATGAGTAAATACGGTTGTGAAACGTGAGGTATTGATAGATCAGTTGACAAATCCATTAATAACTTTGAATACAAAATTTAGAGAAAAATGCTCTGGGAAAACCATTCAACATCATTATTATCAAGTAAAATGCCTGCAGGTGTAGGTGATCATGTCTCTCCACAACTTTATATCTCGACTTCTCCCAAGCCATTCTCTTAAGCTGTCTGGTATCTTTTCTCTTTGCTTCCTTCTATCTCTTCGTCCCTCAACATTCCCAGTTGTCACAATATATTCCAGCTGTTCCCTTCTCATTACATGGCCAAAAAATTATGATTGTTTCTTCCTAATATTGGAAATTAGCTCTTTTTTTTTTTGCTTTGGCTTCTTTTAAAATGTTTTCATTATTCTTCTTAGCTGTCCATGGTATTCTAAACGTTCTTCTAGAATACAATTAGGGGAGCAAAGAAAAACATATTCCTTTTGCAAAATTTTAAAATGTCAGAAAAAATGGATGACAAAGAAGATAAAAATAATTAAAAAATGTTGAACCGAAAGTGACAACATCGTAGGTTGCTGTAAATAACGAACACGTGACGGGCAGCTTGGTAGAAACACCGGCCACATCACCAATGTTCATGTGGTCAAATGTTCATCCCTATACCTTGATGAGACATGGATCGACGCTCTATCAAATATTTGTTGCTATATGTCAATGAAATATCGATCAATCCAATATACCCCTGTCAAATATTTGTTGCTATATGTCAATGAAATATCGATCGATCCAATATACCTCTGTCAAATATTTGTTGCTATATGTCAATGAAATATCGATCGATCCAATATACCTCTGTCAAATATTTGTTGCTACCTGTCAATGAAATATCGATCGATCCAATATACCTCTGTCAAATATGTGTTGCTACCTGTCAATGAAATATCGATCGATCCAATATACCTCTGTCAAATATTTGTTGCTATATGTCAATGAAATATCGATCGATCCAATATACCCCTGTCAAATATTTGTTGCTATATGTCAATCAAATGTCTATTGATCCGATGTACCTCTGTCAAATAGTCGTTGCTACCTGTCGATGAAATATCGATCGATCCAGTGTACCTCGGCCAAATATTTATCGCTACATATCGAGGAAGTATCCATTTACTGATTTTTAAAAGAGTATTTTTTGGTAAAATTTCAGCCATTTCATTCCGTTTCTGTGAAACAAACAAAAATGCTTAGTCAAATTGCCGTCAATCTAATGAACTAGAGTAGCACGTGGCATCATTCAAAATGACTTTTAGCTAAACATTCAGAATTCGAGATATGACTGTGCTATAAGTAATCTCATGTCAAGGTCGTTGTCTGGGTATTTGAATGAGTGTAGACTTCTAGGAAAGAGAAGGTCGAACAGTCGGGGGTCAAGGTTAAGCAGAAATTACTCCCGGTTAAACAGTTGCAACTTCAAGTGGGAATAACGTAGTTACTCACGAGGGCACGTCCAATTTTCTTCCCTGCTTGGACCACACGGGGAGCAAGGCACTGGTGGATATCTACTGGAATGGAACTCGCAACCAGTGCCGACAAGGGGCGCCGAGAACTCGAAATTGGATACCCTTAATGTCTTGAGAGCCTGGATTAGGGTGTGAGCTCCTGCCGAGCAAATCAGAGCTGGCAAAACGACAATCAACAATCCTCGCCCAGTCCTCGTCTCGGGCGGTGTCGCCAGTAGCATCCGAAATCCACAATAATTGGATAACTCGCACGAGTTTCTGCTGACAGTTGAGTCTCTGAAAAATCAGAGCCGAGAACTTGGTTTCTTCCCCGAGAGCGTCACCATGTCTCGCCGAGGGCTGGCGTATTAATGGTATATTTTGTTACAATATACTCCGTGCTCATTAAGTTTCGTTAAATGCTGAATCATTCATTTGGTTCTCCGGAACAATCTAGAAGCATTCGGTTCAGACGAATATTAACAAGGAATTTTCAAAGATTTAAGCAGGGGAGGGGGATGAAGAGGGTTTTTCTTTCTTCAGGAGTGATAGTCAGTAGAATAGTATCACATGAAAGAAGGGAGAATAAACTAGGGATGGGTGTGGCACATGGAAGAAGGGAGAATAAACTAGGGATGGGTGTAGCACATGGAATAAGGGAGAATAAACCAGGGGTGGGTGCGGCACATGGAAAAAGGGAGAATAAACTATGGTTGGGTGCGGCACGCAGAAGAAGGGAGAATAAACCAGTGGTGGGTGCGTCACATGGAAGAAGGGAGAATAAACCAGGGATGGGTGCGGCACGCGGAATATGGGAGAATAAACCAGGGGTGGGTGCGGCACGCGGAAGAAGGGAGAATAAACAAGGGATGGGTGCGTCACATGAAACTCCATCTTTTATATTTTCATTACAACTATTCCTCTTCAACGTCCGACCTTTAAAGGACGCTTCAATGGGCGCTAACGTGTTGTGTTCTTGTTTACATCGGGGTAGGAACATCTATGGCATTCGGCCAGACACACCCAATGGGGGGAAAATATGTTGACAAACAAGAAAGGAAAGAAGTAGGAGGATAATAAAAAGGGAGAGGTTCATGAAATATTCCGGACTTTCAGAATCATTCAGTTTTCAAGGCCTTGCAATTTACAGACAGGGCTATTTGTGGAGGTTGAATGACGTAAAGGACACTCTTCGCTTATAGAACATGTGAAGAATATGTACTCAAATACAAGAAATGGGTTTATTTTAAAAAAATACATACAGAGCAAATGAAAGTACTCGTATTTATAGAAACATTAGCATTGGAAGCACATAGAGATAACAATATATATATATATATATATATATATATATATATATATATATATATATATATATGTCGTCATTGAGTGCCGTCTCCGCATCGAAGGTTGGCTACCAAGGAGCATCATTTTGCTCTGTCTCTTGATTTGATGGTGCAAATTGTCATAGGCTGATTTGTCCATCTTTTGATATTACTCGTCCATGTTAGTCTTGGTCTGCCTCTGCCACTTTTACAATGTGTTTTCTCTTCCAATATTACTTTTAGTAGACTGCTTTGTCATTTAACATGCCCCAAAAATTTCAACTGTCTTGTTTGAATTGTGTTTAGTAGTTCTCCTTTAATTTTTAGTTGTTTTAAAACTTCATCGTTTGTTTTCTTTTCCTTCCATCCAATTCTACCTATTCTTCTATAAATCCACATTTCAAAGGCTTTAATTTTCTGTTCTGTTTTCTTGTCTAATGTTCATGTTTCTGTATAATACAGGAATGTTTAGAAGATATTACATTTCGCTTTTCTTAGTTTTAGCCCTGTTGTTATTTGTTTTCATATTAATATATTTTTATCACATTAAACTTACTCTTTGCTATTCCTATTCTTTTGTTTATTTCAGTTGTACATTTTCCATCACTGGTTATAGTATTTACAAGATAGATGTAGCTCTGAACTGTCTCCAGATCTGTTCCTTCAACTTTGATATCCACTTGTAGGTTTTGAGTGCTATCTTTCTTTATGATCATAGTTTTAGTCTTTTAAATTTTAATGTTTATATCTAATCCATATTTTTTGCTTGTCATGTTTATTTCGTTAAGTAATTGTTGTAGATCTTTAGGATTCTCTGCCAGTAATACAGTATCATCAGCCTACCCTAGGTTATTGATTATATTTCAATTAATGTTTAGACCTGGCATCTCTGTGATGTTTTTGTGATTTGCTCAATGTATAGATTGAACAAGCTTGGTGATAGGATGCATCCTTGTCTTACTCCTCCTTTATATCAATGGGTGTAGAGTTCTCCTTGTTATATTTTATTATTGCTGTTTGCTCCCAGTATAAACTATATATTAGTCGTATGTCTGTGTCACCTAGATGTATCTCTTTTAGGCAGTCTATAATTTGGTTATGGTGTATTCTCTCAAAAGCTTTTGTGTAGTCTATCAAGCAGGCATATATTGGTTTCTCTACTTCTATAAAAAGTGTAAAAGTAAAGTACCCCGGTCACGCCAAGTGGCGTATAGGGAATATGGTGTTAGTGACCATAAATGTTACAGACCTTCAGCACATGAGTTATGGGGCAATGTGGTCGGTATTACGCCCGTGTCGCTTTACTCTCCCAGAAAAAAATGCGGTACCCATTAACGGCTGGGTGAACCCGGAAGCCGTCGGTTGGGATTGAACCTTACCTCTTATCCTCTGCAGTCCAGTTCACTAACCACTGAGCTATCGCGGCTCCATTTACTTCTATAAACTTTTCTATTAATCTCCTCATACAGAATATAGTTTCCTTTATCCCATTGTTAATCCTAAATCTAAATTGTTATTCTTCTAATTCAATATTTTTTTTTTCATTCTGCATCCTTCCTTGTAAAACTTTAGTAAGTTTTTTTTTTTTTTTTTACATGGCTCTTCTTTAGGCCTATTGTTCTAAAGAAAAAATATATTTATCCTTCCTAAATGGCGAGGTGAAACATAATGGTGATGATCTGATGAAAGGGAAACGATTATATTCTCAGAATATGAAAATTGTTCAAATTTCAAATGTTCGTTCGTTCCTCTTCTACTTTCCTCATTTTCGTTTCACATGACATTTAGCAACGTTTCTATTCTTGGGTTAGCTCTTACCTCGTTCCTGAATGCTTTCCCTGGTCCGTCTGTCTATCTCTTTACACATTGCTTTATTGATAGCTTCTTCAATGTCTTTCGATTTTTTTTGTCTCGTCACTTGACCAGCACCTCTAATTACTTGTTTCTTTATACACTTTGTTGCGGTGGTGAGCAGCTTCTTAATCTGTAATTAACGTCTAATATTGAAAGCGGCCATTTTCCCTACGATTTTGTTTGCAAGTTCAGCGTTTGACCTTCCCATTCTTGACTGATCCAATCAGATTCTGGTATGTTGGGTCTGCGGCAGGATGAGACCATTTTGAAAACTGTTTACAACTTTTTTTCAAAGTGTTGATGAAGAAGTAACCTCTAAGTGAACACCCGGTGGCGATTATGCTGGACATGCGACATCTATTCTCCAATCAATCAAAGCCATTTTAAACCCCGCATTGAAGCATAGGCCACGGACAATGTGTCTTTAAAAATGTCTATTATTGGACATTTTATGTACTTCTCTCCAACCTTGGCCAACGTACTTGAGGGTTTATTCGAGCATGCTGTACTTAGAGGTTGTGAACTGGACTACAAAGGACAAGAGGTAGGGTTCGATCCCAACCGACGGCTTCCAGGTTCACCCAGCCTTTAATGAGTACCTGATTTTTTTCTGGGAAAGTAAAGCGGCACGGGCGTAATACCGACCACATTACCCCAAAAATCATGTGCCGAAGGTCTGTAAAATGTATGGTCACTAACACCATATTCCCTATACGCCACTTGGCGGGACGGAGCTCTTTACGTTTCTTTGTTTTTTTATATACTTAGAGGTTTACTGGTATTCAGTTGTGATATCTGGGGAGAAGATCTGAGGACTAATGGGCGGTTGTTCGACGTACGTTAAGCATAATCTGACGACTAACTAACTAGTCTGGATATCGGTCCTACAACAACCTCTTAGCTTGGACTGCATAACTTCATTATGTTCCCACAGTCGCCTTCCTTTTCCAAAAACGGAGTAGCTGAAGCCCTTCTCTGCGTTGTTGTCATCTATTTAATCTCCAACCGATGATTAAACTTCCGATGTAGATCGGAAAAAGAACAAAAGAAGTAACAACAGAATGTATTTTGTTTTTTTTTACTTGAAAATGTTGTTTTGGATAGAATTTCACTTTGGCGATTGTTTCAATTACTTTCAGCTTATTTGCTTGTAAACGTTTGCATGTTGTTTAAGCATTTATATAATCGAGACTCAAGTTGTGAATCTGTCCCCGTTCTTGGTGACTTGTTTTCATCTTTCAAATGGGAAAAAAAAGACGCACTGACATATCAACATGCTCTATCGCACGCAACAATTGAGATGATAGAACTATTCTCCAAATATTTTTATTTTGGTTTCTACAGAGCGCGGCCCGCCGGGCTGGAACCACCTGTGCTAATTGTGGGACAGGGACCACGACGCTCTGGAGAAGGAACCCCAACGGGGATCCAGTCTGTAATGCATGCGGACTCTATTTCAAACTTCATAATGTGAGTATACGTCTTTTTGTCACTTAACACAAATGTGCATTGCCTACAATTGTCTTTATCACATTTGCTCTTTTCAACTTAAGCATCTCTATACTAAATTCTTCTTCTTCTTCTTCTTCCTCTTCCTCTTTCTTCTTCTTCTTCTTCTTTATTCTCCTTCTTCTTCTTCTGCTTCTTCTTCTTTCTTCTTCTTCTTCTTCTTCTTCTTCTGCTTCTTCTTCTTCTTCTGCTTCTTCTTCTTCTTCTTCTTCTTCTTCTTTATACTTCTTCTACTTCTTTCTTCTTCTTTCTTCTTCTTCTTCATCTCTCTTCTTTCTTCTTTTTTTCTCTTCTTCTTCTTCTTTCTTCTTCTTCTTCATCTCTCTTCTTTCTTCTTCTCTTCTTCTTCTTCTTTCTTCTTCTTCTTCATCTCTCTTCTTTCTTCTTTCTTCTTCTTCTTCTTCTTCTTCATCTCTCTTCTCTTCTTTTTCTTCTTCTTCTTCTTTCTTCTTCTTCTTCTTTCTTCTTCTTCTTCATCTCTCTTCTTCTTCTTCTTTCTTCTTCTTCTTCTTCTTTCTTCTTCTTCTTCATCTCTCTTCTTTCTTCTTTCTTCTTCTTCTCTTCTTCTTTCTTCTTTTCTCTCTTCTCTTCTCTTTTTCTCTTCTTCTTCTTCTTTCTGCTTCTTCTTCATCTCTCTTCTTCTTCTTCTTTCTTCTTCTTCTTCTTCTTCTCTTCTTCTTCTTCTTCTCTCTTCTTCTTCTTCTTTCTCTTCTTCTTCTTCTTCTTCTTCTTCTTCTTCTTCTCTCTTCTTCTTCTTTCTTCTTCTTCTTCTTCTTTCTTCTTCTTCTTCTTCTTCTTCTTTCTTCTTCTTCTTCTTCTTTCTTCTTCTTCTCTTCTTTTCTTCTTCTTTCTTCTTCTTCTTCTTCTTCTTCTTCTTCTTCTTCTTCTCTTCTTCTTCTTCTTCTCTTCTTCTTCTTCTTCTTTTCTCTTATTCTTCATCTTTCTTCTTCTTCTTCTTCTTCTTCTTCTTCTTCTTCTTCTTCTTTTCTTCTTTCTCTTCTTCTTCTCCTTCTTCTTCTTCTCTCTTCTTTCTTCTTTCTTCTTCTTCTTCTTCTTCTTCTTCTTCTTCTTCTACTTCTTTCTTCTTTCTTCTTCTTCTTCTTCTTTCTTTCTTCTTCTACTTCAAATAACCCTGGAGGTCGTTGTGGCACTACTGACAGACTTTGTTCTCCATGTATTTCTATCTACGGTCATTCTTTGGGATTTTACGAAGTCGAGACCTGCCCGTTTTATGCTATCTTTCCATCTCCTTCTCTCTCCATCGCTCCTCTCGTTTCACAGTTCCCCGTAGAATGGTCTTCGCTAGGCCGGGTGATCGAGTTACGTGGCCAAAAGATCATCACATGTACTTGAATTATTTGTTTCATTCTTTGTGCGAATTGTTTAACTTGTGGCAGGATCTACATAAGAGCTGTCTCCAACATTATGATAACACTGCATCTGCATAGCATTAATTAATCTATTTATTTGTTAATTTAATATTTATTCAAATATACTTGATTCATCTGCCAATGTCAGTTATATCTTTCGTTCATTCTCTTTAATTACCTCTCTGTTTATCAACACACATTTATTTTAAAATGTGTATCTTTTTGTATGTGCATCTATCGTTGTTCTTAATTTTCGATTATCTGCAGTCCCACAGCAGTTGTCCTTCAAATTTCTGCTCTCATGTATTGTATTCATTTCGAATATTGAGACTGCTTATCTGCCTAAAGTCACATTTAGTTATGTTTGGAATGTTCTATTGTCACATTACATCGGAGTGAATAAATTCCTGTCAAATTGTGTTTCGATAATTATTTTACGCTTTTCTTTCTTGTCTCTCTTTTCTTTATGTTATTTTTACTCATTATTCCTCTTCAGCCTCTCATGGGGGCCTCTGTAGCCGAGTTGGGAAAACCACCCGACTGGACTACCAACGTTCGGACAACCCGTGTTCGATTCCCGCTGGGCGCAGTGTGAATTGTACTCGTGGTTGGAAAAAAAAATATCCCCCACGGTCGACCCAGCCGCTGGCAGAAATGGATACCTATTACTCTGGGAAGGTGAGGAATGTCGCCTCGCATCGTGAGTTTCGATGCTTGAAGCGACACTATCCAAAAATCTCCGAACACTTCTGGAAAGGCGGCCGAGCACATATGGGTGTAAACTCGCGTGCTAAAACGCCGGTTCAAGTCTCGTACTTTACCTTACCTTACCTTATTATGTATGTACTTTCAATGTTGTTAAATTCTCGTACGTACATAGAACCATGCTCATTGTACTCAGACAGTACCAGTTAGTACTCTTTGTACTGATCTCACAACAAGATCGTGGCTTAGCACTAGAAGAAACACACGCACACACCAAAAAAAAAAAACGGGTCTAAATCACAGGTTTGGTACACACCGACTTCATAGTTCTGGAGCAAGGGCTTCAATATGTCCCCCAGCTGTCACAGGGACACAATCGCTGCAGTGACCTGCGAGACTCAGCGTGTTGCACGCGCCATCCTTCCAACTCGGAGAGACACGTACTGTCTGTTCCCCCTTTGATGGCGATTGTGCGTGCAGAAAATAGGTCGCATTTAAATATTTAATAGATGTGCGGGTCACCGCACTGCCAGGTATTCTGTTGAAATTTTCATTGCATAATTAGTCACGTTAAGAGACTGGCGACGATTTGTCTTTTATGTTTTTTAAGCTATTAAATATGACAATATTATCATATTTATTTTTGCCTCTATTGAGGCGTCAGTAAATAATAATAGTAATAATATGATGCACAAGTGTAGTTGTCGTTTCTATAGTTACCCTGGGGTTGCTATCCCAACATACCCCTATCTTCTTTGGGAGCGAAGAAAACGCTCGTGCTGTCATAATAAGGCTTTTATCACACGCAAAATGACATCACCATCTCTCTACCTGAAATGATTGATAAATTAAACGTGATATCAACCAATATTGTCTGCTGACACAACGAGTCTCTGCTCTGAGGTACTTCTTGTTCCTTTCAGTAATTATCACCCGCATACAACGTGTGAGATAAGAGGAGTCCTTAAATAAACACCAATGGCGACGATTTACTTTGACAGAAAACAGGACACTCAGAAGTGAGCAGACATGACAGAGGACGGAAACATGGGACAGACATGATTACATGCTAACAACAGACGGTAGACATTTTTATTGTTTTAATATTTTTATCACGGCAGGCACACATTATCCAAAACTATTAGAAATTTAGAACAATGAAGAGAAAAAAAGAAAGTTGAAGAAATTGATAAAGAAAGCAAATAAAATTGGAGACAGAAAGAAAGAAAGAAAAAAAAAAGTGAAAAGGCAGAAATAAAAAAAAAATTAGGATATTATATTTGTGCCCTAACTTCCACTGAGCAGCGTCACGTTTTATGGGTAACGTGGTCGACATTACGCCATGTCGTCATACTTTTCAAGAAAAAATTGCGATACCCATTAAAGCCTGGGTGAACCTGGGAAGCAACGATCACGATCGAGTCTCTTGTCTTTAATCGTCGAGTTCATTAACAAATGAGCTACCATGAGCAACAACAAATGAGCTACCATGAGCAACAGCAAATGAGCTACCATGAGCAACAGCAAATGAGCTACCATTAGCAACAGCAAATGGGCTACCATGAGCAACAACAAATGAGCTACCATGAGCAACAAAAAATGAGATACCATGAGCAACAAAAAATGAGCTACCATGAGCAACAACAAATGAGCAACAACAAATGAGCTACCATGAGCAACAACAAATGAGCTACCATGAACAACAACAAATGAGCTATCATGAGCAACAACAAATGAGCTACCATGAGCAACAACAAATGAGCTACCATGAGCAACAACAAATGAGCTACTATGAGCAACAAAAAATAAGCTACCATGAGCAACAGCAAATGAGCTACCATGAGGAACAACAAATGAGCTACCATGAGCAACAAAAAATGAGCTACCATGAGCAACAGCAAATGAGCTACCATGAGCAACAGCAAATGAGCTACCATGAGCAAGAACAAATGAGCTACCATGAGGAACAACAAATGAGCTATCATGAGCAACAACAAATGAGCTACCATGAGCAACAACAAATGAGCTGCCATGAGCAACAACAAATGAGCTACCATGAGCAGCAACAAATGAGCTATCATGAGCAACAAAAAATGAGCTACCATGAGCAACAACAAATGAGCTACCATGAGCAACAACAAATGAGCTACCATGAGCAACAACAAATGAGCTACCATGAGCAACAACAAGCTGTAGATCCACACACAAAAAGAGAAGAAAGAAAGAGCCATCGCCAAGCCTCGACTTTGATGTAAAAAGAATACAATATTAATGTCCAGTTCAGAGCTACAACTACCTTGGTCATACTGAGGTCATACTACATATAACCAGTGATGGAAAATGTGCAACTGAAATAAACAAAAGAATAGGAATGGCAAAAATAATTTTAATGTTTTGAAAAATATACTAACATCAAAACAAATAAAACCAAAGCTAATACAAAGAATAGCAAAATGTTATATCTTCTCAACTTTCTTATATGGTGCGAAAACATGGACATTAGACAAGAAAACAGAACAGAGAATTGAAGCCTTTGAAATGTGGATATACAAAAGAATAGGAAGAATTGGATGGAAAGAAAATAAAACAAACGACGAAGTCTTAAAACAACTCAAAATGAAAAGGGAACTACTAAACACAATTCAAACAAAACAAATGTGATTTTTGGGCTATGTTAAAAGACACAACAGCCTACTAAAGGTAATCTTGGAGGGGAAAATACAAAGTAAAAGAGGCAGAGGCAGACCAAGACTAACGTGGACGAGTAACATGAAAAGATGGACAAACCAGCCTATGACCACCTGCACCATCAAAGCAAGAGACAGAGCAGAATGGCGCTCCATGGTAGCCAACCTTCGTTGCGGAGACGGCACTCGATGATGATATTGGTTAATGTCCACATTTCACTACCATGCTCTCATTGTTTTAAGCCTTGTGGTCAGCACTGCAAATAGACGTTATTCCTTATTTAAAAATAAAAAAATCTCAGGTACCCATTAATAGATGTGTGAACTTAAACGTCATCAATCGTGATTTAACCCCACTCTTGTCCTTAACTAACGAGTTTACTTAATGCAGTTCTATCGCTGATTCTGTAAGCCCATCTATTCTCTTCCCATATCCGCTCCACCACTTGTCACATCATTTCCCACAATTCATCGGTAAAATCCGTTGACAAGGTCGCTCCGTGCGTGTCCTCCTCACTACGCAGACGACGATTCCAAACTTCTTAGTCGCCTCTTACAGCATGCGTGACAGGTAACATTGGCTCAGTTCTTTTTTCCCCTCACTGTGGGGGCCCTGTAGGCATCTCTACTATAAATCCACATACCAAGGGCTGTTGAACTAACGGGAAACTCCGCTGCTGCTGTGTTATTCCCCAACACACAACGGCTCAAATACCAACTCTAATGGTATTTGGCTGACAGAGGCGCCGCGCTAACTGTGCCTGTATTTTTCTTTGTATTTCTTGAGTTCCAAATAACAACCCGTTGCTGGGGTTTAATTTTTCGTCTGTAACCTTTGTTGTCTCCTTCAAAAGTGCGATAATTGGCAACCCAGGGGGAGAAGTATTTGTTGATCTGGTCAAACGTGTTGTGTGCTGTGTATTTCTGACAGTTATTAAAGAAACGGAACTCGTACATTGTGTGTGTTATATAAATATATCATAGCTGATAGTATTAATATCAAAGTGGCGTATTCGTTACAATCCTTCATATTTTCAGTAGTGGATCAGTAGTACTGTGCGCGCTATCTTCCGTTCATTATTCAAATTATTTTGTGACATTTGATCAAATCTGGCACACTACTTTGTGACATTTGATCAGACCTGTCACACCACTTATAAAAAAGTGGAAACAACCCCACTCTTCCCCTCCAAATTCCCACTTAAGGCAGCTTGTTTTGATATAAAAGTGACATTTTAGATTTAGTCCTGAAAAGGTAGGAGTACTTTTAGGTCTGCCTTATCTCATTTTTAAAATAGAGATTGTGTAGAAGTGGTTTGTGATCCCTTTCATACAAAACGTTACAATTTTTGTTCTAAACGAGAGTAAAATTATCATGCATGAATGATATCATGCTTGTATCTAAATGATACAACAAAATTGGCAATTTTTGATGATGCCAGATATTGGCAAGTTAATTTCTTTAATTTAATCAACTATCCACTTTTCACCCTCTATTTACTTAACTAAGTAAGGATTTCCTTAATGTGTCTGCGGGATATGGTGTTTAAGCACATTTTATTTTGTCGCAAAGACCAGCAACATGGGGATATGTATCGCTATGGACGTAACATTTTATCGTAACACTTTTGGGTATCTTAGTAGTGGATCGTACGGCTAATGAGAACGTTCTCAAACAGTTGCAAAAAGCGATTTGAATAGATTATATCTTGTTGTATCTTGTGAATGAAATGGTTTGGATATACAACTCGATCGTCTGGTCTAGCAAAGACTGTTATGCAAAGCGATGTGAAAGGAGAGCGACGAGAGGTAGAAAGGGAACGAGATGGGAAGATAACACCAAAGAAAGAGTAGGTCTCGAATTAGCAGAGTCTAGAAGATTGACGTAGGTAGAGATGCAGAGGGTGGTTAAGTCTGTATATGGTACTCCAACGATCTCCAGTGGTTATGGGAAGAAGTAGAAGTTGATGTAGAAGAAGCAGTTGATGTAGAAGAGGAAGTAGAAGAACTAGTTGATGTAGAAGAAGAAGTAGAAGAAGAAGTTGATGTAGAAGAAGAAGTAGAAGAAGAAATTGATGTAGAAGAGGAAGTTGAAGAAGAAGTTGATGTAGAAGAAGAAGTAGAAGAAGAAGTTGATGTAGAAGAAGAAGTAGAAGAAGAAGTTGATGTAGAAGAAGAAGTAGAAGTAGAAGAAGTTGATGTAGAAGAAGAAGTAGAAGAAGTAGTAGAAGGAGTAGAAGAAGTAGTAGAAGAAGTAGAAGAAGAAGTAGAAGAAGAAGAAGTAGAAGAATGAGTAGAAGCGAAAGGAAAATTAGAAGTATAAGAAGAAAACAAAGTAGAAGAAGAATAAAAATAAGAGGTAGTACCAACTCTGGTACCCATTTTCAAAGTCTGGATGAGCCCCCATAACCCTTTAGATCGAACAATGTTTCTTTCCCATATATATGTAGGAACTAGACATTTACATACCCCATACAGAAATTGCCACACACAAAAAACCCTCTTCATTGCTTGTGCAAAAAAATATCGTCCCGACTTATTCCCTGTTTAATGGGCACGACGTTATTGGATATTCACTGTTCATAATAAGAAATTGATGAAGTTTGCTGCGTACTATTGTGTTTTGCAACGGGATCCTTGGGGTCATATTCTTGCGCTGAGATATTTATTATTTATTTTGCTGGCTCGAATATTTAATTGTGGCATTCTACAGCATGCAATATCGATCGGTTTCTGTTCTGTTACAGTTTTGTGTCTCTACGGGTTTTGGTCGTTAGTCACCCAACAGCATGGCTTTGTCTCTAGACATTAATGACAAGAATTTGTCGGAAAAATTACGAATTAGGGAGACGCGATAGCTCAGTGGTTAGTGAACTGGACTACAAAGGACAAGAGATAGGGTTCGATCCCAACCGACGGCTTCAGGGTTTACCCAGCCTTTAATTGGTACCGGATTTTTTCCTGGGAAAGTAAAGCGTCACGGGCGTAATACCGACCACATTACCCCAAAAATCATGTGCTGAAGGTCTGTAAAATTCAAGTCCCTAACACCTTATTTCTGTAGCGTGACGGGGCTCTTTACATTTCATTATCATCAAGTACCGAGCCTGCTGGTGTAGGTGATCATGTCTCTCCACAACTTTCGATCTCGACAGCTATTTATCATTTCTGTTGTTGACCTTCTGCCAAGCCATTCCCTTAAGCTGTCTGGTATTTTTTCTCTTTGTTTCCCTCTAACTCTTCGTCCCTCATTTGTTCCAGTTGTTACAATATATTCCAGTTGTTCTCTTCTCATTACATGACCAAAAAATGATGATTGTTTCTTCCTAATATTGGAAATTAGCTCTCTTTTTGCTTTGACCTATTTCTTTACTTTTACTTACTTTTATTATGAATTAGCTTGATATATGGAAGGGGGGATTTGGGGGGTTAAGACGTCCGTTCGGCAAGTGGTGTGTTCGATCAGAGTCCCACGTCTGACTTCATACATCAGGATAGGTAACAAGCACAGTTAATCAAGACCCTATTCCACCTACCACAGGTGCTCCTGGATATAAACCGACAAATCTGGCCGAGAAAAAGTAAATGGTAGAGGGATCGGTCAGATCCACAATGCTGAAGACGGAGTGTGTCAGCCACAGCGCAGGTTTATGGGAAAATAATCAGCACACACGCTCATATATAAGTACTTACCAATGCGACCAGCTTATCGTGTGTCATGATGATGTACCCCTCCATCATGAAATAGGACAAAGTGTCACATGATCACAACATTTGAATGCTAAAGAAGAAGAAAGAAGGGAACTTGTGTCACAAAAATGTTGTCGGATGTTCTGGGCGGGAGGACGTAAGTAAATCACAACACAACGAATCTGCGCCCACTTATTGTTTTTTTATTTTTAAATTGCGGATGACGAAGAGCACTGTTCATTCCTTTGGTAACCTTTGGGGGAACGTCACAAAGAAGGAAAGATAAGGATCGATGTTTTACGAATTGAGCCGATGATTCACGAAATCACCCGATGTACTACGAATGATTCTGCAAAAATTACTGTTCTATTACGAAGTTTAACGATGTCTCCCGAATCTATTAGGCCCACGTGTTGCGATATTACATAACGTGTTACAAAACAGATTATATATTACGAACTTTATTACCGTTCTTGTCACTGTGTTCTTCATAATTTAAGTTTCGACATGGCCCATTACACATGGCATCTAGGCTGAGAACGGTCTGTGACTAATATATGACTGTTTGTGTCAGGTTCAGTGATCCACAATTGATCAAGACCCCACACTGAGTTGCACCTGTAAGAGATTAATCATTGTGAGCAAACGTGTAGAGATGAAAGAAGGAAGGCAAACCGGTATATAAACAATGCATTGCTGAAGTCCGATGTGTTGATGGAAAAGCCTCAAAATAACGCAGCAGCAATAAGAGACTTACAATACGTCTACGTTAATTTAACGTTCTTTCAAATGTGGTCGGTGACAAAGAATGGTCGTTGTGCGAAAGGAAAAATAATATAAAATAAATAATATTATCAAAGAGTGATTTATTAAGAGAGATTTATTTTAAAAAATGGTAGGAACAAAACCCTGCCAAGAATATATAGAACAACAACAACTTAAATGGTTTGGCCACCTGGTCAGAATGAATCCTTACCAATCACCATCAAGGGCGTTTTTCTCGAGAATGCATGGGAAAAGACCAAGAGAAAGACCCAGAAGAAGATGGATAGATGCAGTGACAGAGACATGTAACAACAAAGGAAAATCACTAATTCAGACAGTTCGAGCAGCTCAAGAACGACAAATGATATAAACCACGACACCTTTTCGGTACCAGTGAAAAGAGAAAAGAGGAAGAAGATCAAAGAGTGAAAGCTTCTCCAACCTCTTCATTTTTTCTTATTTGAAATGTTTGACATGAATAACGATACCAGCAATATACTACATGGTGGTCCATAGCTGCTTCCAAGAGACAAAGATCCTGCAATTTATTCCGTTTTTGAAGACCAACGATAATATAAGCTGAGAATCGCTGTTGTACTACACATTATACAGATAAAATAAAGAGTTCAGTAAGATCAGACATGCCGGAGAACATGACGGAAACAATTAGGTAATTTATAACAGCAGGGAATGGTGATTAGCATCTTCATACTAACTTTATGATCCCAATGTCAAACATGGTCACTGAACTAAGCCCAAAAACATAAAATCGCGACACCCGAGATAAGTATCAAATGGTAAAATCAGAGAAGAATTCGGAATTAATTCATTTATGGAATATATATACAAACTACAAATGAAATGGTATGGGCAATTAGAATGAAACCAGACCAAATGTCATCAACAGCATTTTATCTAAGAACATCAAAGCAGAGGGTAAGAGGAAGACCAAGGAAAAGATGGATAGATGGAATAAAAGTCATGCAAAGATCAAAACATTTAATTTTTAACAGCAACCAGATACGCCAAAGAAAGATGTTCCATTTATGAAAAAAGAGAATTAACTAACAAGCAACCAAATATCTAGAGATACCATAGTATACTGACAACAAGCAACCAAATATCTAGAGATACCATAGTATACTGACAACAACAAGCAACTAAATATCTAGAGATACCATAGTATACTGACAACAACAAGCAACCAAATATCTAGAGATACCATAGTATACTGACAACAACAAGCAACTAAATATCTAGAGATACCATAGTATACTGACAACAAGCAACCAAATATCTAGAGATACCATAGTATACTGACAACAACAAGCAACCAAATATCTAGAGATACCATAGTATACTGACAACAACAGCCTTTCTCTGCGACGCTTAAAGGCATCAGCAGCTAGATAAAGGAAGAAAAGAAAGATTAACAGCAGGGAATTCTTGTCCCACGTTTATTGAGTAAATGGTCTTCTACTATTTCAGTTGTGTATTCAAAGTAAGAATTATTTTTTTTCTCTTTTATGTTGTTTTGCGTGCTTGTGTTTTGCGTGCTTAGTCAAAAGCATTATTACTTGAGATATCTATAGATAATCAATATCAGTAAATTATATTTCTTAATTTTGTGAAACAATACTTTTGTTTTTTTTAAAGCTATACTTAAATACAATCACACAGCAAATTGTGATAATAAATGTTGCGAAAGTCATCGCTTTCATTTAAATTTATCAAATATTGTTAACTTCACAATGTTAAGTTAACGTGTAACAACAGATAAACGCCACGTTCTTCAAAGGATAATGTCAGAAGCCATAAAATATAAATGGTACAAATTATACGTCAAGATCGCTGTACATTTCCAAACATAAACGTCTTTAGAAGACTTTATCACAGAGAAAATCTAAACAACAATTTTCAGAAGCATGATAATTAAAGTAAATGAGATTATATAAAAGCTATTATATGGTGATAGACTGTAAGGTAACACATTACAAAGGCTTCTGTAATGGTAAGTCATTCTAGACGAATAAAATAAAATATAAATGTTACTATAAATCAGTGCTAGGAAATTACAAAATATAAATGCTGTATGGATCATAAAGTAAAGATGGAAGATTCATAGTTCAGACGTTGAAGTATAAAACATAAGAATACAAATATAAAACTATACGCAATTTAAAAAAAACAACAACTGAGCAATCAAGTGGCAAGACAACCTTGGCCACTGGACAAGAAAGTCGCGGGTTCAATCCAGGTTTCAATTCAAAAAAGCATTAAGTATGTTTAAAAAAGAAAATAGTACTCGTTTTTCTTCATGGCTTCCCTGGTAGTGAGAACCGATGTTTAGCTCTCTCGCATAACGCAAAACAATAGGGAACGTGGGCGTTTTGCGCACGTTAAAAAGACGCTTGACAGTAACAGTTCTAAAAGAGTAACCCAAATGGTCGCTGCTCGACCAAAAATTATTACTTAGAGTTTCTACCCAAATGGCCGCTGCGAGGGCAACAATTATTACTTAGAGTTTCTACCCAAATGGCCGCTGCGAGGGCAACAATTATTACTTAGAGTTTCTACCCAAATGGCCGCTGCGAGGGCAACAATTATTACTTAGAGTTTCTAGAGTTTCTACCCAAATGGCCGCTGCGAGGGCAACAATTATTACTTAGAATTCTACCCAAATGGCCGCTGCCAGACCAAAAACTGTTACTTAGAATTCTACCCAAATGGCCGCTGCGAGGGCAACAATTATTACTTAGAATTCTACCCAAATGGCCGCTGCCCGACCAAAAACTGTTACTTAGAATTCTACCCAAATGACCGCTGCCCGACCAAAAACTGTTACTTAGAATTCTACCCAAATGACCGCTGCCCGACCAAAAACTGTTACTTAGAATTCTACCCAAATAGCAGCTGCCAGACCAAAAACTGTTACTTAGAATTCTACCCAAATGGCCGCTGCCCGACCAAAAACTGTTACTTAGAATTCTACCCAAATTGACTCAAGATCGTGTGACAGAGTTTATACATATTGGTCAGTTCTAATCGTAGGTTTATGGTATTTCGGGAAGAAGATCAAATCACCTATGGATGTGCCCGGAGTGCAGTGATGTTGATTGTAACACAACATAACATCATAGCATAACATAGAATAATTTAACATAAATAAAATGATGTATGGTTGTATAGCTGAAGGGTAATTTAACTCTTAATTCTCTAACAATTACATAGATAGCGGTGCAGTTTATATATACTGTAATGGTTAGATGTAAAGCAAAGCAAACCTTTTAAAGCATTTGAAAACATTACTACAATTTTATTCGTTAGAGAACATAAATTACAAACTGTAAATATTACTAACTTGTAAAGCTCAGTTTATTTTTCAAATTAATCATCATCATCATCGAGTGCCGTCTTGGCAACGAAGGTTGGCTATCATGGGTCGCCATTCTACTCTGTTTCTTGCTTTTATGATGCAGGCTGTCATAGATTGACCTGCCCATCTTCTGATGTTACTCGTCCATGTTAGTTTTGGTCTACCTCTGCCTCTTTTACCTTGTAATTTTCCTTCCAATATTACTTGTATTAGGCTGTTGTGACTGTTAACATGCCCCAAAAATTTCGTTTGTTTTTTGTAATTATTAATTATAATTACTCATACGTCTGTATATATTACAACAAAGCACACTAAAAATACCCAAAAGTGACCAAATGTGCAAGTACAAACGCAGACAATATACACACATATATAGGTCCGGGTGCGCATGAGGATAAGAAATATGTATCAAGTATCCTGTGTGTTTGGGAGCCGCGATAGCTCAGTGGTTAGTGAACTGGACTACAAAGGACAAGTGATAGGGTTCGATCCCAATCGACGGCTTCCGAGTTCACCCAGCCTTTAATGGGTACCGGACTTTTTTTTCTGGGAAAGTAAATCGGCACGGGCGTAATACTGTCACATTACCCCAAAAATCATGTGCCGAAGGTCTGTAAAATATATGGTCACTAACACCATATTCCCTATACGCAACTTGACGTGACAAGGGTACTTTACTTTTTACATGCAAGAAAAGATTCCCTCCACTACCTAGCTAGGCATTGTGGGAACGTGGTGTTAGTTTGCCATATTTATCCATGATCATAGCACGCTGTTAGGTGACGTGGTCGGTATCACGCCATGCCGCCTTTACTTCTAAAAAAAATCATTGGTACCCATTATTAGAGACTTGGTGAACCCCGGTCAATACATGTGGTACATAAATCATTGATTCACAGGATGCCGTCTCCACATCGAAGGTTGACTACCATGGAGCTCCATTTTACTCTGTCTCTTGGCTTGATAGCGAACGTTGTCATAAGTTCATCTGTCCATCTTGTGATGATATTAGTCCATTTTAGTCTTGGTCTGCCTCTGCCTCGTCTGCCGAGTACTTTTCACTTCATAATGACCTATAGTAGTGTATTGTGCCTCTTCACGTGTCCCAAAATATAATTTGTGACTCAATATAAAGTAATTACTTCATTAAAATAATGTATAAAGCATGACATATAATTCTACACATATTATGAAACAGAGCTTATGTAAGCAAATAGTAAATGTGACTAATTTGTTTTTATTGAAGGAGAGTGTGAAATCCACTTATACAACATGATAAGATCTGCGAGATTTATTCTCTAGACTGTCACGGAAACTGAAGAATAGTGTGAGGATTTATGATAGTAGCGGCATGACAGGAACTGTAAAGTGGAACTTGTGATTTCATTAATGTAGAACTCGAGAACATTCCGAGTCGAGTTATCACTCGTTTCTCGCGATATTTTTTTTTCTCCGTGTGATGTATCTCAGCAGTTGGTATGAATCGTGGAGAAACATGATATCCTTGTCTTGGGCATTTTAATTCCTTGTTCCCCTTTCTGTTATTTTTTATTTTTATATTTCATTTTCTTTAATGACTTCGGGACTTCAAACAATGGTAGGCTTACGATGGAATAAAGTTGTATAAAAATAATGTGGAATGTAAATTATGGAGTATTCTGTGGGGCGAGGTTGGTGTGAGAAGATTTTAAAACAAATAAAACTTAGCACAACAGTTTATTGATGCTATTTTAGTTGTCTTATGCTATTCTTTTTTGAAGATGTCTTCTGGGAGATGCTGTAAATGAGGATAAGGTAATTGCCACACAATCTAAAGGTACTCGGTTTGATCCACGATTTGGTTTCCACCAGTGACACTTCAAGGTTTGACTATCGAGTACCCAGTCCTATCGGAGATAGCGATAAAGTATGAGACCCCTATAATCAGGCTGAAAATATAATAGAACCCCTGGAAGTTGAAAATCTAAAAGCGCAATTTGTATGCCGCTGCCCAGGCCACATTATAAAAAGAAAAGTAAAGACTCAATCGCCTTTACATCAACACATTTCTAAAGTGAGAAAGATGGAGATATTTGTGGCGGGTCAGCTATATTTTGTCTAAATCCGCCTGTATTTCACTGCCACGGACATTTGTACAGTATGACTGTTGCTCCATGATTTGCCTCATGGATGATGCTCGTAGTAATGTTTGACATCCAATCAATCCTATTATCCCTCTTTGAACCACTCATTCAAATGTTGACACCGGAGGGTGATGTTGGGCTGGTAGCTCAAGCGATTGTTGTAGTCGCAGGGACAAGGAATCCGGTGCTAACAAATGTATAGAGTAGCATATGTTGGACTAAATCCGGTACTAACAAATGTATAGAGTAGCATATGTTGGACTAAATCCGGTGCTAACAAATGTATAGAGTAGCATATGTTGGACTAAATCCGGTGCTAACAAATGTATAGAGTAGCATATGTTGGACTAAATCCGGTGCTAACAAATGTATAGAGTAGCATATGTTGGACTAAATCCGGTGCTAACAAATGTATAGAGTAGCATATGTTGGACTAAATCCAGTGCTAACAAATGTATAGAGTAGCATATGTTGGACTAAATCCGGTGCTAACTAATGTATAGAGTAGCATATGTTGGACTAAATCCGGTGCTAACAAATGTATAAACGGAGTAGCATATGTTGGACTAAATCCGGTGCTAACAAATGTATAAACGGAGTAGCATATGTTGGACTAAATCCGGTGCTAACAAATGTATAAACGGAGTAGCATATGTTGGACTAAATCCGGTGCTAACAAATGTATAAACGGAGTAGCATATGTTGGACTAAATCCGGTGCTAACAAATGTATAAACGGAGTAGCATATGTTGGACTAAATCCGGTGCTAACAAATGTATAAACGGAGTAGCATATGTTGGACTAAATCCGGTGCTAACAAATGTATAAACGGAGTAGCATATGTTGGACTAAATCCGGTGCTAACAAATGTATAAACGGAGTAGCATATGTTGGACTAAATCCGGTGCAAACAAATGTATAAACGGAGTAGCATATGTTGGACTAAATCCGGTGCAAACAAATGTATAAATAGAGTAGCATATGTTGGACTAAATCCGGTGCTAACAAATGTATAAATAGAGTAGCATATGTTGGACTAAATCCGGTGCAAACAAATGTATAAACGGAGTAGCATATGTTGGACTAAATCCGGTGCTAACAAATGTATAAATGGAGTAGCATATGTTGGACTAAATCCGGTGCTAACAAATGTATAAATGGAGTAGCATATGTTGGACTAAATCCGGTGCTAACAAATGTATAAATGGAGTAGCATATGTTGGACTAAATCCGGTGCTAACAAATGTATAAATGGAGTAGCATATGTTGGACTAAATCCGGTGCTAACAAATGTATAAATGGAGTAGCATATGTTGGACTAAATCCGGTGCAAACAAATGTATAAATGAAGTAGCATATGTTGGACTAAAAGGCGCCGAATTTGCAAAAATAATTTTAAAAAAAGGTGTAGGCTACGATACAACGTAACTACGGTCAATTAGCGTCCTTCTACGGGCGGATGGATAGGTTCACCTAGCCTTAAATGGGTACCTGATTTTTTTCTGGGAAACTAAAGCGGCACGGACCGACCACACTACTTCAAAAATCATGTGCTGAAGGTCTGTAAAATTTATGGTCACTAACACCATATTCCTTATACGCCACTTGGCGGGGGGGGGGGGGGGGGCTCTTTACATTTTTAAAAATTTTACTAAGGGCGGATGGTGATGAAGAGTAATTTTGGGGTGATGTCAGATGAAGAAAATCTGAATAAGAGGGTGAACAGTGGATTCTTTCATTCACTGATGTTCACATAATTCTAATTCTTCTTTTTTTCTTGTTCGTCTTCTTCGTCTTCTTTTACTGCTATTACTTCTTTTCTTTATTATTTCTAATTATTGCTCTTCTATAATCAAGAGTCAACTATGACCAATGAAATGAGCGAATCATGGACAGTAGGCAAACAAATAAAAAGACGATTAGAGGCCACAGAGATGGGATTTCTCAGAAGAATGCTGATAGTTAAATGGACAGTTAAAGAGACCAAAGATGAAATTCTCAATGAGGCCAACACAAAAACAGATAGCTCATAAAAGATAGCTCATTAAAAAAAGAAAGAAAGAAACCATTGACATTTCTCTGGCACATCCTCCCAAGTTCAGTCTAGACTTTTATCGTGGACTTTAGGAAGTAAACCGTAATCCATAATGAAAGTAGCGACTATATAAAACATGCTATGTAACATTTATATGACTGGAATTAAAAATCCATTTTTAATCAGAACCGAGGGGTTGTGTAGGAGGATATCTTTAACTGTACACGAAGCAGTAAATAAAACCTATTTTTTTAAAAAAATAGTATTTTGGAAATAAGTTTTACAAACTGGTGTTTTTTTCCAAACTGATGCAATTTTTTTTGTCTTTTACGTAAGTATGTAATTTTAAAAAAAAATGTAAATAGAACTCATTTGCAAGACCAGAGAGGCAAGCACACGTCTCGCCTGTACTCATCTTCTTTAACACTTCTGGGTGAGCGAACCAGGCTACTGCTGCCTGTCATTCACCCTGTCAGGGGGAAAGGGCGGGGGAGGGTTCCTCCGAGTGTGTATATTTCTGTGACGTTTGATCTATAATTTAAAACAAACAAAAAAACAGAAAGGGGGGGGGGAGGTTAAAAAAAGAAAATGAAGACAAAATAAGAGGGAAAAATAAAAACAAAAACGGAAAAAGGAAAGTAAATAAATTTGGTTAAAATGTTTTTTTTTTTTTGGCTTATTTCTCTTCTGTGGTTTTGCTATCTATCGTTAATGGCTTTTATATCATTGCAAGGGTGTGGCATGGGTTTTATAGGTTGCTTTTTTTTTTTTTTATCAGTTTGACAATTTTTATGGGAATACGCGATTATGACAGCTGCCGGTATCGTAGAGGTGTCACGCTGGTTTGGTGATAAACTGAATGTGAGTACAATTCCGGCTTGCTGCTCACCCCGGTCTATAAAGCTTTAAAAGTGAAAATGTGTACTTGACTCCCTGAATTAGGATGGGGAAGGTAATAGCAGCGAGGAAGAACAATATCCTCATGTTCACATAGTGTGGATTGGTACATGATTACAAGATCATATAGTGCGGGACATTTTTGTATTAGTTTTAGTGGAGACTTAGCACTCTTATCATCATCATGTGCCATACCGATTGGCGTAGGCGATCATGTCCTTCCACAATCTTCTATCTACAGTGCATCGTATCAGTTCTGTTATTGACTGTTTTCCATGCCATGACACCATGCTATCCAGTAGTATCTCTCTTTGTCGCCCGCGATCTCTCTTTCCTTTTATTTTTCCTGTTGTAACCAAGTATTCCAACTTTCCTCTTCTTATCATGTGCCCGAAAAATGTTGATTGTTTCTTTCTGATGTTGTTTAAGAGCTCCCTTTTTGTGTTGGCCTCTTTGAGAACTTCCTCATTGGTCTTTTTAGCTGTCCAGGGAACTTTCAACATTCTTCTGAGAAATCCCATCTCTGTGGCCTCTAATCGTCTTTTCATTTGTTTGTCTACTGTCGACGATTCGCTTCCATAGGTCAGAAGTGGTTCTATGTAGCACCGATGAACTCTCTTTCTCACTTCTATCGGCATAGATTTATAGATTCGGTAGACACTTATAATAACTTTAAATTTAACACTTCAGACTATTTATAAGTGCATGCAGGAAATAAGAAAAGAAAGACTAATAAGAAGTGTTTATTTACACTGATCATACGCGACTGTGACTAACATCTCGTCTTTTAACACTCCTCCCTCCGAAAAAAATGACAAAAGAAAACAGCAGAAACATGAAGACACAAGTATTAGGAAAGTTAAAAGAATATTAGAAAGCTTGGTGTCATGGTTTGGAAAACAGGCAACAACACAATTGATACGATGCACTGTGGATAGAAGATTGTGGAAGGACATGATCGCCTACGCCAAACGGTACGCCACAGGATGATGATGAAAAGAATACCACTGCCTTTATGCAACGAAACAGAACACTAGAATGTCCATCCTAGTGAACACCCACACATGAAACAGAACACTAGAATGTCCATCCTAGTGAACACCCACACATGAAACAGAACACTAGAATGTCCATCCTAGTGAACACCCACACATGAAACAGAACACTAGAATGTCCATCCTAGTGAACACCCACACATGAAACAGAACACTAGAATGTCCATCCTAGTGAACAGCCACACATGAAACAGAACACTAGAATGTCCATCCTAGTGAACACCCACATGAAACAGTAGGATATCACCATTTTGATTGACCAAAGCTCACCGCGACATGTGAACAACTGAATCTCCCCAAAGACCTGATAGGTGGAACACCTTGTACGCAATTAGAGGAAGGGTTCGATCCCAACCGACAGCTTCCTGTTCACCCAGCCTTTAATGGATACCGGATTTTTTTCTGGGAAAGTAAAGCGGCACTGGCGTAATACCGACCACATTATCTTAAAATCATGTGCCGAAGGTCAGTAAAATGTATGGTCACTAACACCATATTCCCTATACGCCACTTAGCGTGACAGGGGTACTTTATTTATTTTATTTTTTTTTACACAATTACACGAAAACTCAGAAATACCTGCAGATATAAATACATGGCATTGGGCCGAATAGCATCAGCTCACAGATACCAAGATCAATCACAATAACAACATTATTTAAAATGAAGAAATGAACAAAAATATTGGTGTCAAGAGGGGATAAAATGTTTTGTTATCGGCCGCTTATAAATTACAAATTCTTTGTCTGTGTAGCAGGCTCTAGGAAGAGGACATATTTGTTTATGTCTAACAATATGATTGTTCTCCCCCTCCTTTCACGTTTAATATCTGAATGGTAAGAAAACCTATAGGGTTTCTACCATAGAAAATGCTGTTAAGTGGCATTGAACCGAAGGACAGTGAATTATAGATAGTAGAATTAGTAAATGACTGACTGCTCGACAAACCAACACACCAGTCAAACGGACCGATCGTCAAACCGACGAACAAACAACCAACAAATCGACCGATCTAACAATTATCCGACCAACCAAACAACGAAGTGATCAATTTAGCAACCATGGGACCAACCAACCAAACAACGCACCGACCAATCTAGCAACCATCCGACCAATTAACCAATGAACTAACCAATATAGCAACCATGGGACCAATTAACAAATGAACTAATCAATCTAGCAACCATCCGACCAATTAACCAATGAACTAATCAATCTAGCAACCATGGAACCAACCAACGAAACAACGCACCGACCAATCTAGCAACCATTGACCAATCTACCAATAATCTAATCCACCAGTCCTGCAATCATACGACCAATAAACCGGCCGGTATAACAAACCAATCGATTAATCAATCAGTCAAACAACTAACCGACCGACCAAAATAAAATCCCAGATAAGAAGTCAAGTCTGGCTGTAAAGCCGATGCTGACGTCCCGCTCTCTCTCAGTTTCCATTGACAACTTTAATCGACTCCCTGATTAATGACAACTGGCTTTGAGCACTGCTCTTACCTCGTCTGGCTTGTTGTTGCTTGGTAAGATTATCAGGCGACATCAAGGCTGTGTCCGCACGGCATGGGAACTGTCGAGTGCCTGAGCAATCCCCTTACCGTTAGTACCCTGGTCTGCTTGTTTTCGTAGTTATCTATGATTCGATTGCTTCAATTTGTGCTGGAGATGGAAATCGCCAAAGGACATGATTCCTTGACAAATCCCGTGTTTTCTCAGCTCATTTAACCAGGCTTGGAGCAATATTAACAGTGACGTCTTGGGATGGGAGCTAGATTTAAGCGAGCGCTCCCCCAGGCTTGCAATGTAAGGTCTTTCCAACTCTGTACTATTCTTTTCTTTCAAAACAGCGAAGAATGGAAGACGGAAAAGTAAATAAAGGAGAAAATGAGACTCACGACATCTAAGAATGGACAGAGAAAACATTCGAAGAAATCTAAAAATTGGTACACAAAATGGGAGAAATAGAGAAAGATTGTAAACATATCAAGATGTCGGCGCCTCAAAGACCTCCATGAAGTCTAGGGATCAGACAGGCGGGAACTATTTGCTTCTATTACTTAGGATATTTGGACTTGGGCTAATCTGGTAATTAGAATTTTGGCTTCTCTATCCGTAGATGATTATATCCAATCCAAAATAGGGATAAGACAGAGTCTTAATCCTGGGATATATTTATTGGGAGACAAGAAAGGTTTGAGGGTTGAAATGGGAAGATACTTTAGATGATAGACAGCGAAATAATGTCATAAATGAAAGTGGGAGTTGAACAAAAACAGCGAGGGCGCGGCAACACAGAAAGCTAGCTCTACATATAGGGAGTTTATTTTTTTTAAAATACTTTTAATTAAACAGAAAAGACAAAACCGATACACACACAGTTGCTTGTTATTGATACTTTAGTTCATTTGCTCGTTTGGGTCTTTACAGGAAGATAAAATATAATGTTCTTCTTTGATATATTTGCAATAATTAAAGGAAGCTTTAATTTCACTATTGTTAAGACATCCAAACATTTCTATGCCAGCTAAACAACAAATGATAAATAACATTTTCATACCAACTTTGTGCTATGAAAATCAAACATGGACTACTAAATCACATTTAAGAAAGATCAATACATGTGAGATGCGATGCTTGAGAAAAGTAACAAACAACATAAGAAGAGATAGATACCAAATGAAACCATAAGAAAAATGGAAGGAACAAAACCCTGCCAAGAATATATAGAACAACAACTTAAATGGTTTGACTACCTGGTCAGAATGAATCCTTACCAATCACCATCAAGGGCGTTCTTCTCAAGAATTCATGGAAAAAGACCAAGGGGACCCAAAAGAAGATGGATAGATGCAGTGACAGAGACATGTAACAACAAAGGAAAATCCCTAATTCAGACAGTTCGAGCAGCTCAAGAACGAGAAATGATATAACCTCGACACCTTTTCGGTATAAGTGAAAAGAGAAAAGAAAAAAAAAGAAGAAAGAAAGGAAAGTGTTTCTTAAAATGCAAACACTATTGTGGTTAGAGATGGAATATTGCACTACAGACTGTCAACTTTAGCAATCCTTACGTTGTATATTTGAAGTACTAAATTAATCATTTTGGCATAGATATTTACTATTAGCTAGGAATGTTACTTATTTGTGTGTGTTATCATCAAATGAAACCACTTCCTTCAGATATCAATTTTTAGATTGAGTGTAATATACTAGGTTAAGGACATCTACAAATGTTGCGAGATGTACTAGGTTTAGGATATCTATAAATGTTGCGAGATGTACTAGGTTAAGGACATCTATAAATGTTACGAGATGTACTAGGTTCAGGACATCTATAAATGTTTGCGAGATGTACTAGGTTCAGGACATCTATAAATGTTGCGAGATGTACTAGGTTAAGGACATCTATAAATGTTGCGAGATGTACTAGGTTAAGGACATCTATAAATGTTGCGAGATGTACTAGGTTAAGGACATCTATAAATGTTGCGAGATGTACTAGGTTAAGGACATCTATAAATGTTGCGAGATGTACTAGGTTAAGGATATCTATAAATGATGCGAGATGTACTAGGTTAAGAAAATCTATAAATGTTGCGAGATGTACTAGGTTAAGGATATCTATAAATGTTGCGAGATGTACTAGGTTAAGGATATCTATAAATGTTGCGAGATGTACTAGGTTAAGGATATCTATAAATGTTGCGAGATGTACTAGGTTAAGGATATCTATAAATGTTGTGAGACGTACTAGGTTAAGGACATCTATAAATGTTGCGAGATGTACTAGGTTAAGGATGTCTATAAATGTTGCGAGATGTACTAGGTTAAAGACATCTATAAATGTTACGAGACGTACTAGGTTAAGGACATCTATAAATGTTGCGAGATGTACTAGGTTAAGAACATATATAAATGTTGCGAAATGTACTAGGTTAAGGACATCTATAAATGTTGCGAGATGTACTATGTTAAGAACATCTATAAATGTTGCGAGATGTACTAGGTTAAGGACATCTATAAATGTTGCGAGATGTACTAGGTTACGGACATCTATAAATGTTGCGAGATGTACTAGGTTAAGAAGATCTATAAATTTTGCGAGATATACTAGGTTAAGAACATCTATAAATGTTGCGAAATGTACTAGTCAGGACATCTATACATGTTGCGAGACGTACTAGGTTAAGGACATCTATAAATTTTGCGAGATGTACTAGGTTAAGGACATCTATAAATGTTGCGAGATGTACTAGGTTAAGGACATCTATAAATGTTGCGAAATGTACTAGGTTAAGGACATCTATAAATGTTGCGAGATGTACTATGTTAAGAACATCTATAAATGTTGCGAGATGTACTAGGTTAAGGACATCTATAAATGTTACGAGATGTACTAGGTTAAGGACATCTATAAATTTTGCGAGATGTACTAGGTTAAGGACATCTATAAATGTTGCGAGATGTACTAGGTTCAGGACATCTATAAATGTTTGCGAGATGTACTAGGTTAAGGACATCTATAAATGTTGCGAGATGTACTAGGTTAAGGATATCTATAAATGTTGCGAGATGTACTAGGTTCAGGACATCTATAAATGTTGCGTAATTCCCCCAAATTATAAAGAAAATGTCATTGTGAGATGTAAAAAACCACCCAATGTATCTTAAGCTCACATTTATAACAGTATCAATACAATTAATGTATCAACAATGTCACTGATCTGACGTGTTGCGATTTCCATTTATTTTCATAAAGTAAATGTCAGACAACACACACGCACAAGACACGCACACATAAACACACACACACGATTGATACTCCTGACCTCCTGCTGGTAGTGAGATCCAATATCACAATATCAATCATAACACCCCCTCTCCCTTTTTTTTCTCCTCAAATCCCAGCAAAAAAAAAAAAACCCAGGGAGCTCCGCGTCAAATGTGTGCAACTTTAAAGAACTGCTGACAGGTGAACATTGTGAAGAATCGGTCAAAATGGCCCCCGTCCGGGCAAAATTGATTGGAGAAAATCTACCTAAAATTCAACGATAAAAAACTACCTATGAAGTCGGAGAATATCTGCCTAAATGGCTGGGCACCTGGCTACCGGTGTGAATACTTGATGTTCGCACAAAATTCAGTACCCCGGGACTTCACTAGAAATAACAACTGGAGTTGGGGAAACATGAACCAAGACCCTTCTGATCTGAAAGCGAGTACGCTAGCCAGACACCAAGGCTCCCGGTCTCATATAAACATATACATTCATATAACCTCTAATATACAGCAATGCATATTTTATTTCAGCACTTGTGGTTGATATTTCATTCTAATGGACACCTGTTATTCTATGAACTCAATGAGGCTATTATAATCAAATCATGAAGTGTTCCTGCTATGTAAATTCTGGTTGAGCAGACATAAACATGGAAGGTAAACAACATGGCGGCTACAGCAACAACCAATAGATTCGCTGCAGAAGACGCGCACTAGAAATAGCCTTGACAAAATACAAATGGACGTTTGCTGCGTTGATCTCTTTGCGACATGGAGCGAGACCGGTCCAGCTGACAAGAGAATGGACTTCTTTCATGAGAGAAATAGGCTGTAACTGTGCATCCAACAAACTGTTAAAGGTGGCACCCAACAGGCTGCCATTCTTGTCTATTTTACTGTTGAAGCAGCTGCCTCATCGCGAACACGGAAGTTGAATAGACCGGGTTTGCTGCCCGCCGGGAGCATGAAGTCCCGAGACCTGCAAATTTGTCGCAGGATTCTCGCGTCTGCCGAGAGAGCTGGCTTCGCCTGTGACAGACATTCAGATCGTTCAGTGACCCCGCCTGTCGATTGTAGTTGAGTCCATGAAACAAGTATTCTGTTAAAAGAAACCCCACTGAGCAAGACATGTTACAGTGGCAATGTTTGCAACTCTATCCATAACTCTCAGTATGTAGAACAATGGGTATGATTTCAGCTGACTGCTGATACAAACCGTAAGCAGGAAATTAGAATAATAATTGAGCCCTTAAATTAATTCCTGGATCGAGTTGACACAATTATTTTGTCCAGAAGTCTAAACACTCTTTAAGACGCTCACTCAAATACATTTTTGATGAGGGTTTCCTTGTTTGATGTATTGAAATAATCGTAATAGTGTAAACAAAAGTTGTGGATTTGTTGAACGTACATCGGTCGCCTCATACATCTGTTGATACAACTTTAATGATGTGGGTATCCGATTTTTTTCACCCATAAACATTTAACTAAAACGAATACTCAACGTTTTTTATTTATTGCTTTGTTAATGTCTGCTGCCAGCTTTGTTTGACTTCTATCTCTCAATCTTTCTCTTCCATATTCATTGCTTGTCTGTCTTCAAACGCCACCTATTATTATTCTTGTCGTGCTGAAATATTGAACTTTATATCCTTAAAATATTCCACTTGTTTAATCTTCACATTTTTAAAAATAATTAATTAATTAATTGTTTGATGCTCTTATGAATGTTTCTTTTATTACATTTGTTTTGGAATATACGTTAAACTTGTTTATGCTATTGAGTTATTTGTGGGTCATCATCACTGCACTCCGAACATGTCCATAAGTGCTCAGATCCCCTCCTCAGCAAGTCCCGCAGTGTCCAGCGACTGACGACTGTTTATGTATTAACGTGGGGAATCAAACATGATAATTGTAGGGAAGAGAATTGTGGTTTTGCAGATGAAATGTTGAAATTACAATAAACAGCTGAAATAAATCATGAAAACGCCTTGATTTAAAGACACGTCACATTTGGTACTCACCAGAAAACACAATTTATCTACACTTTAATCACGTCATATATGCACCGATTTAAAATAGTATAACAAAGGGAAATATAAGGAAGAGAGAAAGAGGAAGACAGCGACAGGGAATACTGGCTACTTTAATAGGAGAGTTTTGAAAAAAGATAGACCTGACTGTATGACTTCATCATGCTGAATATTTTATCAGTAGAACTGACAAGAAACAATTCGTGCTGAAATGGCTAAACATGGCACATGATGATGATAAACTGCACTTTAATTCTCAAGGGTGTCTTCCTTACAGCAGAGCGACTGAAGAAAACACAAAAGTATGGAGATGAAATGTTATCGTAAGGTTTTGGGCAACTCTTAGATCATATCACAAATGTTACTGTAAGGTTTTGGGCAACTCTTAGATCATATCACAAATGTTACTGTAAGGTTTTGGGCAACTCTTACTTAGATCGTATCACGCATGTTACCCTGATGTTTTGGGCAACTCTGTTCTGGGGTTCTGTGATAAAGAAGACAATTATTTCTTTGCGTGGCCTATTTCCAAATCACTCAGCGTGATACTAATGATTAATGAATACAACACCTGCAAATTAATCATTCGTCATCAGACGGTCACAGTTAGAAGTTAAGGTATCTTTCTTATAACATTATGTTATGTCAAAGGCATGTACTTTCAAACACTAAAGCAAAGCTCGTGCTCTACTGTGAACTCACTAGTGACCAAGACTGCATGCTCACCTCAGCTCTTGTGAGTTTCATATCCCAATTTTTTTTTCTCGCAAACAAAACAACTCGCTTTCTCACTTTAGAAAACATGACAACAATTTCTGCTGACATCAAAGAGCTGCTGGAGAATTAAAATACAATAAACAGGGCAAAGTTGTGCTTAAAAAAAAATGGCATTTCGCAAAAGAGAAAAAAACATAGATATATACATAAATACGCACATAATCGTCATCATGTGCTATACCGGTTGGCGTAGGCGATTATGTCATTCTAAAATTCTGCGTCCACAGTGCAGCATCATATTAACTCCACTAAGAGAATCTAGCACGAGAGATGTAGTCATTTAGTGATTTAGACATTTAGTCATTTAGTAATTTAGACATTTAGTCATTTAGTGATTTAGACATTTACTCATTTAGTGATTTAGACATTTAGTCATTTAGTAATTTAGACGTAGACTTTCCTTGAAACTCAAACAAAAAACAAAAAAATAAAGACAAATATTCATGCAACCAACGATCTCGTCTACAGTTAGGAAGAGAAGATTGAGATATGTCGAGCAAATGTGTGAAGAGGACACAAGAGAATCTCAAAAAAGGCTCTTATTTGGGCAATAACTCTACGTGGCACCAGAATAACTGAAACCGACAACAGCCTTGATAAGAGAGTCCGGAATCTTTGACTGAGCAACGATCGCAAAAGTAGAAGAATATGGCAAATATCAGGATACATCTGAAAAAGATAAAAAAACTTAGAGAAATACTGGGGAAAAAACAATTATAAGAGAAGGAAAGTTAGCAGGCAAAAACTTTGTTGATAAGACCGAACATCTCACCCAGAGAAGATATTGGTGGTCACAAACACAACGAAGTTCATGCGACGTCTAGCGACGCTGGAAAATTCAAAGAATCAAGAAAACTAACTTCATAAATGAAGTAATCTAAATATGCCTTTTCATAAAAACATGGAAATCATCTATTATTAAGAATTATCTAAACTCGGAAGGGTTCTCCGATAAAAAAAAAAAATTGGAAATAAATAAATCTGTGGTAACTGAAGAGATGAGATATTTTAAATCTGTATTTCCTGCAACAAAATAGAAGCTTGTTTCAACAGGGATTTCCAGTACTTTGCTTGAAGTGACTGAACTCCCAACTTTCCATTAAGTGTTCTATGTAATCGCTGTACTAATAACTCAGACATAGTTGTGGCGCGCGTAGTAAGTGGTACTTATCCACTGAATGGACGGTTCCTTGTTGGGCTGTAACTTCTCATCGAGATATTTCCTCGGCGGTTTGTTAATCTTCTCTAGTATAACAAGTTTTCCATATTGTTACCTTCTTTTTTTAGTATAACAATGAAAATAATAATAATCGATCACCTTCCTTCCTTCTCATTATTTTACTTTTTCTTCTTTACTTTCCTCGCTTTCTGTTGCTACTATTTTGTTCTCCCTAAAGTTAACGTCGAGATTGTACATTGCAGTATTAATATTGACAGAAGATACATATTCTATTTACTCTTGTGTGTTCAGGTGTTGTTGATTTCGCTACATCTTTCCTATTCTCCATTCTCATATTTCTACATTATTATATCCTCTTCCTGATAGTTTTTCTAATTTCTTATTGATATCATCATCATTATTATTATAGTAAATTCTTTCATCTTATTTCTACATTATTATTTCATCTTCCTAATAGTTCTCTAATTTCTTATTGATATCATCATTATTATTATTATAGTAAATTCTTTCATCTTACTTCTACATTATTATTTCATCTTCCTGATAGTTCGCTAATTACATATTGATATCAGTATTACTATATTTAAGGGAGCCGCGATAGCTCAGTGGTTAGTGAACTGAACTACAAAGGACAAGGGGTAGGGTTCGATCCCAACCGACGGCTCCCGGGTTCACCCAGCCTTAAATGGGTACCGGATTTTTTTTCTGGGAAAGTAAAGCAGCACGGGCGTAATACCGACCACATTACCCCAAAAATCATGTGCTGAAGGTCTGTAAAATATAGGGTCACTAACACCATATTCCCTATACGCCACTTGGCGTGACGGGGGTACTTTACTTACTTTTTATTACTATATTTATTCTTTCACCTTATTTCTACATTCAAGCAATCTCTTGCAGAACTTGTCTTGTCTTATTATCTTTGACTAATTCTGTGACCCGCAGTTTCAATGATTAATTGAAATTGCCACATCCCCTCTTCTTCTCTTGTCATGTTCAAGTTCTCTCTAATGTCTTAAGACCATCTTCTTCTTGGTCTGCCCCTGTCGTGTCTTCCTTGAACCATGTCTTCCATTATTGTTCTTTCCTGCTAGCTGTCTCTATTTATGTGACCGTGATATAACCCAGTTCTTGTCTTTTTTACCCTTTTTGATTAAACCATGATATCGAAGGATTTTTCTGTATAATTTTGTTTTCCAAAAACCAATTTTCTTCATGGTTGTTTCCGAGTGTCCATAATTCACAACCATATGATGTTGCTAACGGGAAGGATCATACCCTCAGTAGTTTTAATTTTCGCTGTCTTGCTGGTATTGTGCCACATGTTCTTCATGTTAAATTTGTGTGCTGCCATTGCATGACTTCTTGTGATCTCCTTCTGGCAGTCTCCATTGTTAGTTATGAGTGTATGACACAAATCAAACAATAAAAACTAGCTGGTGAAAGGATGCCCTGCATATTCGCCACGTCACTGGAAACCCTACTTTCTCCCCAATGAGATCATTTATTATGTTTATTTATTTATTTTTAACGTTATTAAAACCACCCACCCTCTTTGTTGTGCTTTTCTCTTATCCTCGTGTGTAAACTATCGCTGTGGAAACGTGCACTGTCTGATAAATTAGAAAGGATATCCGAGGTGTTTGTTTTCAATTTATATTTTGGTAACAATACAACAACGACCGCCAAGATTTGTTTTATGATAGGGAGCGAAAGTGTTGGTATTAGAATCAGGAATATCAGATAAAGTGGAGAACAGGCGTGTGTAATATTATATTAGGAAATAAGGTAAACATGTATACAGCCAGCATAAAAGCCTTAAGATGAAAGAGAACATGAAATACACCAGAAGTCTTGCTGGGAATAAGAATTAATATTATTCATTGTCATAGCATTTGTGAACACAAAACTTATTAGAATTGAAAAACTTACAAGAGGCAGGTAGCTGCAAAATTTATATTTAAAAATGATTTTAAAACGACAAATTAATCAGCGGAGTTAATTAATGATAAAATTAAGTTAAAAAATGACGATCACTTATGAACGATAATATCAATATAAGAACTAAATATGGAACAATAAAATATATCATCAAGTGCCGGGCCTAGTGGCGTAGGGGATCATGTCTCTCCACAATTTTCGATCTCGGCAGCTATTTATCATTTCTGTTGTTGACCTTCTGCCAAGCCATCTCTTAAGCTGTCTGTTATTTTTTCTCTTTGCTTCCCTCTATCTCTTCGTCCCTCAATTTGTCCAGTTGTTACAATATATTCCAGTTGTGCTTTTCTCATTACATTGCCAAAAAAATGATGATTATTTCTTCCTAATATTGGAAATTAGCTCTCTTTTTACTTTGACCTCTCTCAGAACCTCTTCATTACTCTTCTTAGCTGTCCATGGTATTCTCAACATTCTTCTGTAAAACCACATTTCTACAGACTAAAAATATATAGATAAAATATATATAGCGATAATTAAGTATAATCTGATATTGCTGTTGCAATGCAAAACCTATTCTTTCCTTCCTCATTTGCCTTTCAGCGTCGAGTGGAGATATAAATTGCGGTCTTTTGCTCTCTGTTCGCCTATGTTGCTGTTATGTTTCCTAGTTCTTCTAAAATTCCGTACATCCATCTGTAAATGTAAAACGACAATGTACATACAAGACGTATAAGAGCGATAAATTTAAACAAGCCAATAGAAGAAAGACAATATTAGAAACACTTGGAAACATCATAGCAGCAAAGGCGAAGAGAAGAGCAAAAGACAGTTAAATTATATCTCACCTCGATGCTGAAAGACAATTGAGGAAGGAAAGCAAAAGAAGAACAGAAGAACGACAATATTTATGTTCATATTTTGCCTTTCGATGGAGAGAGAGAGAGAGAGAGAGCGAGAGAGAGAGAGAGAGAGAGAGAGAGAGAGAGAGAGAGAGACTAAAGTTAAAGGTAAAGTATGAGACTTGAACCGGCGTCTTAGCACGCGAGTTTTCACCCATATGTGCTCGGCCGCCTATCCATAAGTGTTCGAAGACTCCTGGATAGTGTCGCTTCAAACATCGAAACTCACGATGCAAGGCGGCATTTCTCACCTTCTCAGTCTAATATCCTAGAACCCATTTCTGCCAGCGGCTGGGTTGACCGCGGTGTTAATTTATACTAAGCCACGAGTAATATTCACACTAATTCCAGCGGGATTTAAACACAGCTTGTCCGAACGTCGTTTGCTCAGTAGGGTGGTTTTCCCAACTAGGATACCACTGCCCCCAGAGAGAGAGAGAGGGGGTGTTTTCTTTGATTCGCATAAAATGTGGTGTCTTGTGTGATGTCAGATCATTCGCATGTCCATTTCCTTGAAGGTCTTCCTGTACCTCGTCACCTGTTGCCTAGCGTGAAGGATAACCTGATGACCAAGTAAGAAATGTGAGGCCAGTAACTGTTGCTGGTGTGGAGGGCTTGAGAGACAATATTAGATTATAAACAAATAGAGAGCTATACCATTTAGATGACAATAATATAAGAGGGATACGTTTACGTCTATAGTTTAACTTTGATACATTTGAGGGAGTTAATATAATAGTAGAGAGATGACCATGCAATCAAAGGTCTCATCTACAATTAAGGAAAGAAGATGGACATATGTCGGACATGTACTGAGAAGAGACAACAAGAAAATTCAAAGACAGGCTCTTATATGGGTAACATTAGGATACAGAAAAACAGGAAGACATAAAGAGACCGTAAAAAGAACACTTATAAGAGAAGCAAAGTTGGCAGGCATAGACTCATTAGGAAAGATCGAACATTTCGTCCAGAACAGGGATGGATGTCGAAAAATACTAATAGCCCTATGTGACGTCACACGGCGCGGGAGGGATCAAGAATAAAGAATATAAGAACATGCCCATGCGCTGCCGAGTTAGACAGCACAACTACACAGTTAAAAAAGATATGGCGGAAAAGACAAGTGGCCAGGATTTTTGTAGAGCCTGGTTAAAAGATGAATAGACAATTCGTAGTTGTGCTTTCTAGCTCGGAATTGTGTGTTTAATGTGTGTAGTTTGTTTGTTAAACCTGATGAAAGCTTTTGCCGAAACGTTGTAGCTTGTCTCTTCTTTCTGTTAGTTTAGTTGCTCAATAACTTTAGCATAAAAAGTACAATAGCTGCAATAATGGAAGTTAATGAAGGAAAACCTTTCGAGAATTAATTAAGAATGGTCTCTTTTGGAGCCGGTTTTCATAGTCTTGTGATCGTGTCTGTCGACTTTAGACGAATTTAATCTCTTGAGCCAGATTAATGCTACAGTAAATTATTATAAGAACCAGATTAATGCTACAGTAAATTATTATAAGAACCAGATTAATGATACAGTAAATTATTATAAGAACCAGATTAATGCTACAGTAAATTATTATAAGAACCAGATTAATGCTACAGTAAATTATTATAAGAACCAGATTAATGCTACAATACATTATTATAAGAACCAGATTAATGCTGCAGTAAATTATTATAAGAACCAGATTAATGCTACAGCAAATTATTATAAGAACCAGATTAATGCTACAGCAAATTATTATAAGAACCAGATTAATGCTACAGTAAATTATTATAAGAACCAGATTAATGCTACAATAAATTATTATAAGAACCAGATTAAAGCTGCAATAAATTATTATAAGAACCAGATTAATGCTACAATAAATTATTATAAGAACCTGATTAAAGCACTATGGGCAGTTTTTCTGAAAAAAAAAAGATCTGAAAAGGCATGTCCAGGTTCTCTTGTGCGTCTTGGTCAACTATAATTCTCCATCTTAACTCTTTAAACGTAAGGTTGGCTAGTTATGATATGAAGTATGAGAGCGATTATGCAAAACAAGATTATTTATTATTAAGGAGAAAATATTATAAAATAATATTACATTAGAAAAAAAAACATAAGAAAAATAATAAAATAACGAGGAGAACACAGTTTATGACAATATTTAACGGGAAAGTAAACACAATAGCTAGACACATGCAACATGAGGAGGAATTTAAAACTATATATTCAATACATAACATAAAATATTGGGATGTTTAAAATTAATACTTTTCTATGTCATGCAGGATTTAATAAAAGCAGTATAATATATATATATATATATATATATATATATATATATATATATATATATATATATATATATTACATTCTGTGTCACTCACAACATAAAAGAAAACAATACGAAGAAACATAATATTCGGTTTCACTGAAAAATTATTAAAAGACACAACAGAATAAACATAAACTTGGTCAACTTAGGTAGAATACAAAACATAAGCGGTAATGTGAAAAAAACACATACACTGAGTGGAACGCCAAAACTAGAAATAAACGATATAACAAACAAAAAACAACTTTCAGTATTACTCAAAACATGACAGATTATATAGGTAGGTATTTTTCAGTTTCACAAGAAACTTACAGAACCAATATAAAAATATAATGTTCAGAATAAAATGGAAATATTTGTTTTAAATCTATCATTATATCGTTTAATATAAAAAAAAAGAGTAATGGTTACCTCCCCTGCTTTGCTATGCATATGGGGAATATAGAGTTAGTGTTCATATTCTACTATCACCACGGCACATTTTTTGGGTGATGTGGTCGGTACCACGCCAGGCCGCCTTTACTTTCCAGGAAAATCTCTGCTACCAATTTTTAGAGGCTAGGTGAACCCTGGAACCTTGTCAGTCCGACAACAAAATGCGCTTCTGCTGAACCGAACCCCGACCCTTCTTGTCAGGAAGCGAGTACACTAACGACTCAGCCACCGAGGTTCCATATAATATACGATTATACAAAACACTAAAAAAAAACGTTATATAAAATTATAGTAGCCTCCGCCAGTCATAGTCGACTATGGATTTTGCAGCGCCCCGTGGAAATGCTATTCTGTTCTTTTCTGTCGCTGTGAATTCTCTTTTTCTATGAATCTGTCTGCTTCTTGCTTGAGTTGGACCTTTAGAGTGTGTTTTCAAAGATTGCGGTCTGCAGCTATTTCTACCCAGGTCAGGGTTTATGTTCAGTCTTCATATCACGTTTACACACGTCTATAAATCGGAGTTTTGGTTCTTAGTTCCCTTGTTCTTTTGCCATCTGCCAGTTGTCTATAAAGTATTTTTTAAAATGGGGCATTCTTTCATACAGTGTACTTGGCCAAGCCAGCGTAACCTATGTTGTTTGAGAAGCGCGTAGATAGATGTTCAAGAGATCTGTGCGAGTGAGGACCTCCGCGTTTGTCACATTGACCTTCCAGGTGATGCCAAGAATACGGCGCTGGCATCGTAAATGGAATGTAAATCAGGAACTTCCGGTATATGGTGGATAGGCGGCGGGAACAATTGAAGGCTATGCATGAAAAGTGTTCCTTGATGCAGTTTCCTCATATTCCAAGTCCGGCTTGTTGCAGGAGCTACTGAGTTAAGTGTTCTGTGCACACCGTGAGCTGTGTGTCTCATTCGTTTTGATCATGTTTCGACATTCCAATTGTTTACGGTGAATGATGATATTGTATGACAGGGAACAGTTGGCTGTGTTCACTTTCTGCGCGGTTTCACCTTATGTCTTTTGGCGTGTGCTGAGACTGCTACGATGGGGACTACAGTTACCTTTCTTTGTTTGGGAGAGGAGTTAGCAATTCGGATGATTCCACAGGCACGGGCAGTTGAGCGATTATGGATTTTAATTCGTTTGCAGTGATACCGAGGCCTTCCATAACCAATAACCAATAGAATGTAAATCAAAACATAAAGAGTAATATAATTTTTTTTAAAAATAATGTTTAACGAATGAGAACATTATAAATAGAGAACAGTAAAGTTATAACAAAAGTTCATGTCAGTATCCTGGAAAACGTTTTAACAAAATGTTAATGTTCATCGGTGGCTCAGAGTACCATATATCCTCTTATCTTCTTCATCTCATACCTTGAGTGTACCTACAGACAGACTTGTACTACGGGGTATCAGAGACAGACTTGTACTACGGGGTACCAGAGACAGACTTGTACTACGGGGTATCAGAGACAGACTTGTACTACGGGGTATCAGAGACAGACTTGTACTACGGGGTATCAGAGACAGACTTGTACTACGGGGTACCAGAGACAGACCTGTACTGCGGGGCACTACAGACAGATTTGTACTACGAGGTACCAGAGACAGACTTGTACTGCGGGGCACTACAGACAGATTTGTACTATGGGGTACTACAGCCTTGGCCATTTTTTGTCCAATGAGGGTTTATCTGAAGCCATGGGAACAGATGGTGAATAGTGTTGTGGGAGTAAGTAGCATGTAGTATCTTGTGTGGTCGCTACTCCAAGATGGCAGGCAGAGAATCTCAGTTGCTGAGACAAAGGCCGCGATCTCCGACTACTACAGTCACTGCCATCCTGGGGAGTGCTGGACCTCATTAGATTATTTTACCCCTTATGACACACATGAAAGTGCTTTAGACTTTAGAACGGAATGTTATCAAAGCATTTGGTGCATTCCCATATCTGCTCAGCCTCATCCAAGTAACCAACGAGTGGTCATCCTGATCGTTCATACAGTTCTAGTGAACGTACTCTTCTCTTCATCTTCTTCTATCCTTTCTCCATTGCCGTTGGCGTCGAAGGGAAAGATGCATTCTGTGATTCTTTGCTCTTCTGTTGGCCTCTTCTGGTGTTATCCCTCCTAGTGACTCTAGTATTCCCTTTATCCATCTCTTTCTCGGTCTTCCTCTTAATCTGGCGTTTTGGTAGCGTTTGTTTATGGCTCTTTGAGTCATTGTTAGTTCATTTTGTCTTGTTATGTGGCCAAACCAATTTATCTGTTGTTTATTTATGTATTCGATGGGTGGTTGAATTTTGATTTTCTTCCTCAGGTCAGTGTTTTTCCTGTCATTCTTCTGACAAATTTCATTTCGGTGGTCGTTATTTTTCTTATTGTTCTAGAGTCCAGCGTCCAATTCTGGCACTGGTAGCACAGAGTTGGTAGAAACATTGATTTATATTGCCCTTTTTGCTTCCGTAGTTATTGCTTTGTTTTTCAATATTATTGATACTTGGTCTATAACTTGGCATGCTTTGTTACACCTTATATCTATCTCTGTCTCTTGGTTATTGTCTTGTGTTAACGTGCTACCCAGATATTACAAATTATCTACTTGTTTCAGAGTTGTATTATCTGTTATGATGTTTAGTTTTTCTTTCTTTCTCGCTATTGCCATTTTTTCGGTTTTATTTATGTTGATCTTCATGTTGTATTGCTTAGTGAACGTAATGAGTAATGAAAAAAGACGCACAGCCCACGATGCACAATTCCGGGTCATTGTAACGGCCGTCGCGGGCAGTGCGAACCTCCATGCACACGCGCCAAATCTGTAAAAAAAAAAAAACGTCATTATCAGCGAGCGTTCCCAAGAATCGCTGTCCCAAAAAAAGAAGTCAGATTCCACTTGGGTCAAACACTCGATCCGACCACAGTCCGGCTGGTGGCGAATTTGCAGTAGAACACAGATCTCACATCCCGTCACAGGGCAGAGCCGGGACCTGGTCCCGTTCTACTTCAATCACCGGTACCATGAAAGTGCCATATCATCGACTTGAAAAATGATGAAAAAATAACACTCACAAAAATGATGAAAAAATAACACTCACAAAAATGATGAAAAAATAACATTCACAAAAATGATGAAAAAATAACACTCACAAAAATGATGAAAAAATAACACTCACAAAAATGATGAAAAAATAACACTCACAATAATGATGAAAAAATAACACTCACAAAAATGATGAAAAAAATGACACTCACACAAATGATGAAAAAATAACACTCACAAAAATGCTGAAAAAAAAGATGCTGGAAGGGAAAGCAAAGAATTCAACAATTGGCTCCATTATTACAAACCAAACATATAACAGCTAATACAAATAGAGCACTATATACTGCGCTGCTCCTTCAGGCGTCAGTGCAAAACTTAAACATAGCCAAAAGCTGAAGGAAAACTCGGCATTATAGAGATGAAATGCTTAATAGGAAGAGACAAAATCAGAAATGAGAATGTGAAGAAAAGAGTTGGATTAAGTTTAGAAAACAACAGAACGCATGGTTCGGACATGTAGCCCGATCACCACCAGGCAGCTCCCCACAGACAGCGCCAACACTCGGAAACAACAGGAAAGGTCAGGGGGGGGGGTATAGATCTAGAAGACCATGGATTAAATAAACAAGAGACATCACGATGAGGGCCATGGTGGAGATATCACGATGAGGGCCATGATGGAGATATCACGATGAGAGCCATGATGGAGATATCACGATGAGAGCCATGCTGGAGATATCACGATGGGAGCCATGCTGGAGATATCACGATGAGAGCCATGTTGGAGATATCACGATGATGACCATGCTGGAGATATCACAATGAGGACAATGATGGGGATATCACGATGAGAGCCATGTTGGAGATATCACGATGAGAGCCATGCTGGAAATATCACGATGAGGACAATGCTGAAGATATCAGAGCCATGCTGGAAATATCACGATGAGGACAATGCTGAAGATATCACAATGAGGACCATGCTGGAGATATCACGATGAGAGCCATGCTGGAAATATCACGATGAGGTCCATGCTGGAGATATCACAATGAGGACAATGCTGGAGATATCACGGTGAGAGCCATTCTGGAGATATCACGATGAGGGCCATGCTGGAGATATCACGATGAGGACAATGCTGAAGATATCACAATGAGGACCATGCTGGAGATATCACGGTGAGAGCCATTCTGGAGATATCACGATGAGGGCCATGCTGGAAATATCACGATGAGGACAATGCAGAATATATCACAATGAGGACCATGCTGGAGATATCACGGTGGGAGCCATTCTGGAGATATCACGATGAGGGCCATGCTGGAAATATCACGATGAGGACAATGCTGAAGATATCACAATGAGGACCATGCTGGAGATATCACGGTGAGAGCCATTCTGGAGATATCACGATGAGGGCCATGCTGGAGATATCACGATGAGAACAGTGCAAGAGACACACTACAGAGTACTGACCCGGACTCTTTTCTTCCCTTGATGCTGAATGCAAAAGAAGCAGAGTAAAACAAAAAATCTAGAACCAATATAGAAATGATAACTTTCAGTATCAAACACCATAGAGAATAAATAAAATAGGTAGTACCGTATAAAAGTAAATAAACTTCCCCAGACCAATATAGTCTGCAGCACAATTTCTTAGAAAATTTTATATCAAAAGCAAAAATGAGCACTTATGGAAGCAGATGCTTGTTCTAAAAATAGATATCTCGTCCTCTGAATGCATCATTCAATCTGGTCACGCTTACTGGCTGCTATTTCGCTCCTTCATGTTGGCGGGCCTCTTCGTTTCTGATTTATTACAATGAAATGACTCACGACGATTTCACGTAGGCTAATGTATGATCGTTTAATAAACACAATCACAACTCAAACGAAATACATCAAAACATGAATGCATTTATAGCTTTACAATCAAGCACATCACAATGATATGTATGAAAGAGAAAGATGGAGCTATAACAATGAGAGAGATTGAAATCTTTGACAGGAGCTAACATAAATTATACTTATGGATCGTGTTGGGTCTAATCCTGCATTTACATAAATTAAGCGAATGAAAGACTAGGAGACGTATAGGAACCTCTCTGGATTTCTGAGTCTCCATTCTGTCTTTTTAAAGATATTTATTTTGACATTTTGTAAATTGTTCCATTTGTCCTTTTTGCAAGTTTTATCTATATCTCATAATGTCTTCTCTATATTTTTCTAGTTCGTTTTCTCGACTGTCTAGACAATGCTTTCTGATGATTCGTGCATTCGATACAGGATTTATGACTTTCGGATTTTTTTTTTTTTCAATATTGTTCGAAATAATTATCTTTATTTCATTATTAACACTGTTTGCATATGGCTTTGTTTATTTCTATAGACGGTGGGAAGTAGGCTGTTGTCGATCTTTTGTAGTTCTTCTTCTTCTTTTCTCTTTTCACTGATACCTAAAAGGTGTCGTGGTTTATATCATTTGTCGTTCTTGTGCTGCTCGAACTGTCTGAATTAGTGATTTTCCTTTGTTGTTACATGTCTCTGTCACTGCATCTATCCATCTTCTTCTGGGTCTTCCTCTTGGTCTTTTTCCTTGAATTCTCGAGAAAAACGCCCTTGATGACATTTTTCGTTCGTGATCGTAATATCGTAATAGCACAATGAGCTTATTCGCACAAACTATAAGAATAAATCACAAATAAATCCATTTGAAATAGCACAAGAACGCTTGAATTTCCTTTTTCTACGGGCATTGAAATTCACTTATAACTTAAATTTGACTCCCATCGAAAATTGTGTTGTTTTTTTTTTTGTAGTTAACACGAGAAATTATATTTCGAACGGAAACTCTTTGACTTCAGTTCTTGCTCTAACGTTGTCTTGTTTTTCTCCCTGCTACTAACTTCTGCTAGTTTCCGTTTCCTTCAGTATTTGAGATTATATTTAGACACTCCAAATAGGAAGTTTTTAATCTCCGTTTTGGTCTGCACAAAGACCATTATATATGTTGTTAAAGTGCCGTCATTTCAGAAGAAGAAATAAACAGGTAGAGGTACCAGTGACGTCAGTCGCACGGAAGAGGTATAGACAAAAACTCATAGTTTATTCATTAGTGCTAGAAAAATCAACAAGGAAATTCTCAACGAAGTCAACACAAAAATAGGGCCCCTAAAATAATATCAGAAAGAAACGATCGACATTTTTGGGGCACATCATGAGAAGTGAAATGTCGGAATATTTGGTTACAACTGGCAAAATACAGAAAAGAGAAATCGCCAGAGATAAAGAGTGAGGATACTAGATAGCTTGATGTAGTTGCGCTGAACAAAAAATTGAAACAATGCACATATAGTAGAGATGGAAGTATATGATCGCCTACGCCAGCCAATATGACACTTGCGTGCGTTCGCCCGATGACTAAAATATTCTAGAGTATTCGTAGACTGTAGAATTCTTCTTCGTCATCCGTCCTTTAAAGGACGTTAAGTGGGCGTGTCTGCGTTGTGTTGTGATTTGCAGTATAACTGTTATATTTGCGCCTTTCGGCCCAACACATCCGACTTCAGCATGTGGGGAATATGACACTTAATAAATATGATTGATTTGTAACTTAGAAAGTCATTGAAAGGAAATTAGAGTGAATAAACGCTAATGAGGTAGTGGCTGAAATAGATAACTCCTTTCTCCGTCATTTAATTATTCTTAAAGAACATTACATCCGATATAAGGGGACAGACAAAACCTTCACAGTGCAACATTTCAAGCATAATCTTCATCCCAACGTTGTGCTGTCACTGTCAGGCAGGATGTTAAAGAGCAGTGACAAAACTATCCATCACTGAAATAAAATGTGTTGACATATGACAGGCAACAGTCTGAGTGATAATACCAGAAGGGATGAACTAAGAACAAAGACTGAGGCAATGTCCACCCTTCAAGAAACAACAGATAAAAGGGTTTGGTTACGGGATAAGACAGAAAGATTAAAATATGACAAAACGAACCTTCAAAAAACAAGAAGAAGAAAATGGTATGATAACAACTTTACCTAGGTAAGTAACAAAACTAAAGTAACTTTTGTTTTGTTACTTACCTAGGTTAAGCTGTTACCATACCTCTTTTGAAGGTGATCTGAGGATTGGACGTGGTGACCTGAGGATTGGACGAGGTGATCTGAGGATTGGACGAGGTGACCTGAGGATTGGACGAGGTGACCTGAGGATTGGACGAGGTGATCTGAGGATTGGACGAGAAGATGATCTGTGGATTGGACGAGGTGATCTGAGGATTGGACGAGAAGGTGATCTGAGGATTGGACGAGAAGGTGATCTGAGGATTGGACGAGAAGGTGATCTGAGGATTGGACGAGAAGATGATCTGAGGATTGGACGAGAAGATGATCTGAGGATTGGACGAGAATGTGATCTGAGGATTGGACGAGAAGATGATCTGAGGATTGGAGGAGAAGATGATCTGATGATTGGACGAGAAGATGATCTGAGGATTGGACGAGAAGGTGATCTGAGGATTGGACGAGAAGGTGATCTGAGGATTTGACGAGAAGGTGATCTGAGGATTGGACGAGAAGGTGATCTGAGGATTGGACGAGAAGGTGATCTGAGTACTTATTGAGTTGCACTTCTACGTGCAAGGAGGATAACACGGCGATTAAACTATCATAATCATGTGCCATACCGGTTGGCGGTGACGATCATACCTTTCCACAATTATCTCTCTACAGTAAATCGTACCAATTTTGTTGTTGACCGTTTTCCATACCATGACATAAAACTATCAAGCATCTTCTCTCTTTGTAGTCCGCGATCTCTCTTTCCCTGTATTTTTCCAGTTGTAACCAAGTACTCTTTCATCTTCTCATGATGTGACCAAAAATGTCGATTATTTCTTTCTGATGTTTTCTATGAGGTCTCTTATCGAGTTGGCCTCTTTGAGAACGTCCACGTTGGTCTGTTTAGCTGAGCTATATTAAACTCGTTGGTCTGTTTAGCTGAGCTATATTAAACTTAGCCTTTATCCTTAGGATTTAAAACAGTACCTACTATTTTGATAAACAATGTTTATTCTATATATAGACTCTTCCAACTCCTCATCCCTCTCCCGTTTGTTTTACAAATCTCCCCCTCCTCTCAATAATGTCCGTACTGCCGTCTTCGCGCTCTCCTCTTACCACGTCGCTGGTCAAGTTTCGTTAAGTGGACGGTCAGCCGTTGAACGTCTCCGACGTACTTGTCCAGTGGTCAAGCCACGTTTGTTAATTTGAACTTAATCAGCGTCACTTTCATCGTGAACATTTCCTTAAGGCGTTAGAGAGAGAGAGAGAGAGAGAGGGGGGGGGGGGGGGGTTGCAAAAAAATCATTGACGCGCAGAACGCAAAGTGTGGACATCCGCTTTGGCATGAACGTCAAGCAACTTACCGTCTTTGTACCAACAATTGACATCAATGGATTCTATTTCCCGTCTCCAAGCATAGTGGGGAAGGCAGTTATAAAATTACGTCTCATCCTCCAACGCAAGATCTCCGTCTATATAACCACTGTGGCTATTTAATTCTCTGTTATATGAACGAGATTCTATCTATCTTCTATCTTTCGTTCGCCTGAAGTATTGTCTATATCAGCAATGTCGTTTCCTGTATAAATGTTACTGTCTTTTGTAATTCTTGCAGTGGCCCATATAGATTTGTCGGTAGTGTATGAACGAGGTTATCATCGCCATCATCATCTACCTTGCCTACAATAGTGTGAGATTAAATCTCTCCACAAATTTCTGTCTCCGCGGTTATTTATAATTTCTCTTGGTGATTATCTGTGGAATACTTCCTTGAAACTTTTTTAGAAAATGTTTTTCTTCGTCGTTTCTTCCCTCAGTTTACCCAGTCGTCACAAGAGTATTCCAGCTGCTCCTTTCTCACTTCATGGTCAAAACTTGTGAATTATTTCCTAATGAGTTTGACAAAACTTGTGAATTATTTCCTCATGATTTTGACAAAACTTGTGAATTATTTCCTCATGATTTTGACAAAACTTGTGAATTATTTCCTCATCATTTTGACAAAACTTGTGAATTATTTCCTAATGATTTTGACAAAACTTGTGAATTATTTCCTCATGATTTTGACAAAACTTATGAATTATTTCCTTATGATTTTGACAAAACTTGTGAATTATTTCCTCATGATTTTGACAAAACTTGTGAATTATTTCCTCATGATTTTGACAAAACTTATGAATTATTTCCTTATGATTTTGACAAAACTTATGAATTATTTCCTTATGATTTTGACAAAACTTGTGAATTATTTCCTCATGATTTTGACAAAACTTGTGAATTATTTCCTCATAATTTTGACAAAACTTGTGAATTATTTCCTCATGATTTCGACAAAACTTATGAATTATTTCCTCATGATTTTGACAGAACATGTTTATTATCTACTCTTGCAGTTGGCAAAACGTGTTCTTTATGTCCCTTGGCATCTCTTCAAATGTTCTTGTTATAACTGCCAACTGTTGATAGTACTTTCAACATTCTGTAAATTACAATTCTTTTGCCCTACAGTGTGTTTTGCCTGTTGTTCTATTGTCCATGATTCACTTCTATATCTGAAGATTGAGTAAAGTATCCAAAAATATATTTCCTATTAAATTATATATATATATATATATATATATGCTTCTGTGTATAAAAGGTGAAAAGAGAAGACATTTGGGAGTGAGCGAAAAAAAAACAGTTGGATCAATAAGAGCACCCCCAAAAAAAATTAGGGAAGTAGCTATTTTATAAGATATATATATATATATGAATATATGTGAAGGTATATATATATATATATATATATATATATATATATATATATATATATATATATATATATATATATGAAGTTAGTGTGAAATATACATATACAGAAAATGTTCAGGCGTAATTAATATGGTGTTAAATAAATTTTAGAAATTAATTCAGGAAAAATGAATTTTAGAAATTAATTCAGGAAAAATACATTTTAGAAATTAATTCAGGAAAAATACATTTTAGAAATTAATTCAGGAAAAATACATTTTAGAAATTAATTCAGGAAAATGTCGGTGCTTTAAAATTCGTGCATTGTTGAGGAATCTTCTAGACTGATCGGGCACAAGGTCGGGGTTCTAATGTAAACTGCTCTGCTGCATGCAAAAATTAAAGTTCCATGTACAAGAACGATATATATATACCTACATGCACAAATACATCAAAAGAGATATTATCTAATGGATGGCCCATCAACGTCACCAGGCACGGCACATAATGATGATAAGAGCATACACATAAACTCTGACACAAACTTAAAACAAACGCCGTGAACGAGCTCTAGTTTTCGACACAAGAACAAGGGCTCTGTGAAAAGTTTGCTCCGGGCAACCAATAACCTGAAGTGATCTCACAAAACCCCGAGATAGCTATCGGGAAAGTTGGCACAGACTCTACGAAACTCCAGTGTTTTTTTGGCGGGTGATAAAACAGAATAAGGCTGCAATTGTGTGTAATAACACCACTCAAACGATAATGACACCGACGTTTGTGAGGCTGTACTGGAAACTCGAGAGGGCATCAAACATTAACTTCATGGAGCTATTCAGGCAATTCTATCCAACCCGCGGACCAGATCTTAAAGCGGACCGTTTTCAACCCCGTGAAAAATATTAGTCATAAAAATTATTACATTAAAAATGTCCGTCTAACTCTGGCAGCCAAGGAGATTATCGCTGTTGTTGATCAACCTGGATGGAGATTAAACACCAACAGCACACACTGCATCGCTGTTCCTGGTTTTATAAACGTGTTTTAATACACAGCGTATTGTCATTTATAGTCAAGCAAGAGAAGGCAATGAGTCTCAAACAGAGGGAAGAGTAAAGGATGCTCTATAGCATGTAGAGGAGTCCTTCTGTGTGTTGGTTTGGAAATAGAATGTTCCTATAAGACAACTGTCAGATGGTAAAAGAACTAGGGGACGCACAAAACTTCGATTTGTAGATGTGTGTAAACGCGACATGAAGACTCTGAACATAAACCCTGCAGCATGGGAAGACATAGCTGCAGACCGCAATCTCTGGAAACACACTCTAAAGGTTAACCTCAAAGAAGAAGCAGACAAATTCATGGAGAAAGAGAATATATGACGAAAGGAAAGAAAAGAAAAAATAACATTTCTAGAGGCGCTGAAAAATCCAGTCATCTATGACTGACGGAGGCTACTACTATAAGACACGAGAGTGACAGCGATAAAGATGAAGGAGTAATAACAAACGTTGAATAAACAGAGGCAGATGCTGTTAGGATTATTATCACTGCACACATGACGAAACCATAGGTGCCCCGATATCCCTCTCGAAAAAAAAATCCAAGGAGAATCCTGGCCCACGTGCACGAACTCCGCACCCCGGGTTGGGATCCACGGTGTGTGTAGATTTTCTGCTGACAATTTTGCCCGGGCAGAGGTTTTTTTTTTTAAAATTTCCTACTCTTTTCGATGTTAACAGCCAATGGTTCTTTAACGTGTGAGAGTGCACACGGGGCCTCCTGTTGATTGCCGTTATCTGAGAGGGTCTCACTACCCAAGAGATCAGGGGAGGGTAACGTCACAAAGAAACCATGGATTCATTTTTTTTTTCTATTTTTGACAAATCACCACCGCTTTTGGTGAGCCTTGAACCCGAGTCTTCTTATTGTGAGGCTGAAAACAGTGGTCTGTCAGAATATAATTCATTATCATCTTCTTATTTTGAGGCCGAAAACAGTGGTCTGTCAGAATATAATTCATTATCATCTTCTTATTTTGAGGCCGAAAACAGTGGTCTGCCAGAATATAACTCATTATCATGTTATCACTGTGAGGCCGAAAACAGTGGTCTGTCAGAATATAATTCATTATCATCTTATTATTATTTTTCAGCGATTATCTTTAGTTCTGCATCTAGATCGCAAGAATTAAGAACAGGGCGGCGTAGTTTGCTTGAGGTTTACTTTCGTTACCCATAATTTGTCGCAAAGGTTTGCTTCTGTCTGCAAGACTTTTCTTGACCATAGTTTGTCGTAAAGGTTTGCTTCTGTCTGCAAGACTTTTCTTGACCATAGTTTGTCGTAAAGGTTTGCTTCTGTCTGCAAGACTTTTCTTGACCATAGTTTGTCGTAAAGGTGTGCTTCTGTCTGCAAGACTTTTCTTGACCATAGTTTGTCGTAAGGGTTTGCTTCTGTCGATCAAACTTTTGCTGCCCATAGTTTGTCGTAAGGGTTTGCTTCTGTCTGCAAGACTTTTCTTGACCATAGTTTGTCGTAATGGTTTGCTTCTGTCTGCAAGACTTTTCTTGACCATAGTTTGTCGTAAGGGTTTGCTTCTGTCTGCAAGACTTTTCTTGACCATAGTTTGTCGTAAAGGTTTGCTTCTGTCTGCAAGACTTTTCTTGACCATAGTTTGTCGTAAGGGTTTGCTTCTGTCGATCAAACTTTTGCTGCCCATAGTTTGTCGTAAGGGTTTGCTTCTGTCTGCCAGACTTTCCTTGACCATAGTTTGTCGTAAGGGTTTGCTTCTGTCGACCAAACTTTCGTTCTCTGTTAGAGTCGAGGCCAATGCCAAGGACGGCACCAGAGCTGAAGCTGCCTGTGAATCTTAGCTAATGACTTGCCCTCGATCAGTGAACCAATCCAGAACCATCCCGACATTACTACTCCACCACTTTGCGGTGCCTCCAGAGACTAACCAGTCTTTTCTGGCCAAAGGAGTATGTATCGATAGGGAAGTTAAAAAGAAAAGTAAAGAGCCCCCATCACGCCAAGTGGCGTAAAGGGAACAGGGTGTTAGTGACCATAAATTTGTATAGATCATCGGGACATTATTTTTGGGGTAATGTGGTTGGTTTTACGCCCGTGCCGCTTTACTTTCCCCCCAAAAAATCCGGTACCCATTTAAAGTTGGGTGAACCCGGAAGCCGTCGTTCAGGATCGAACTCGACCTTTTGTCCTTTGTAGTCCAGTTCACTAACCACTGAGCTATCGCCACTCTCATATCGAGAGGGGAGACAATCAGGTAATTAAAAATTCATTGCTGAAGTCACAAATATCATCATTCTACTGCAAACCATCACACAGATCATCCACGCTGCTCTAATGTCCTTTTAAGGGTGGATGACGAAGAGGTTTAGTTGTTGCTTTAGTCATCGGGTGAACGCAAACAAACAAACGGATTCTGGCACTACATGTTCTACAGTCGGTACATTTAGCAGTTTTAGGAGAGTCTGTGAGATTAATTGTGAGAAGGTGTGCTCTAAGGCCACTGCTGTAAGTCTGAAGATCTTGATCGACTCATTTTTTGTGTTTCCGTTATTTTTATTGCTTTGTTCTGGTTGCTATTTTCTCCTCAATTCTGTAGCTTTTTGTATGAGTGTCTTTATTTCTCTTCGATAATGTCCCCTCGAGGCAAGAGAATGACAGTGTTATAAGTTATAGCGGTACAGAACGACAAGAAAGATACTAATGGCAAGAAAATAAAATATATAAACAAACTATCGACGGACGATATATGAGACGCATTACAACTAACTGTCGCGGCGCGGACGAGACGTGTCATAAAGCTGTACTTGCTGCAGGTCGCATACTAGGATCTGAACTATTTCGTCTGTAGTTAAACGGTCGGTGAGTCACACAATTATACAGCCAGTCAGCTGAATCTTTTATATATTATATGTAATTTATTAAAGAATAATTCTTATTTATCTATTTTTAGCAATCGAATTTATTTTCCTTCATGAATAATTTAAAATTTTAATAAAAGTTATTTAATTTTTCGTGTGTTAAATTATTTTAGATTAAATCGCTAAATGAAGTTACGCTTCAAAATGTAGTCCATAAAATCAACTCATTAAAACGTTATTTCTATATCTATGTACCAGGCAGGTTAGTGTTTGTTCATCGTTAATCTTCATTTTTATTAAAATATGATAATAGAGTCATAAACAGATTTGTGTCTGCTTTCTTCACAGGTGAACCGTCCTCTGACGATGAAGAAAGACGGAATTCAAACCCGGAACAGAAAGATGTCAACAAAAAGTAAGAAAAACAAAAAAGGAATAATGGTTATGTCTGACTACCTTCGTGACAACAAACCGTTCCCAGGCTTCGGAGCTCATTCCTTCAACCCGTCCATGCACTCAATGAACCCCTACATGAATCACATGGGAGGTCAAGGACTGGGAGGAGGGTACCATCACTCTCAAATGGGAGGTGGTCTCAGCGGTGGTCTAACCAGCGGGCTGGGAGGAGGATTCTCAAATAACTTCCCCAACTCCCTTCAACCATCGTCCTTTGCGTCATCTCTGCAGCCTTCCTCCTTCCCCTCCTCCTTACAGTCGCCTTCTTTCATCTCATCCTATGGATCAATCTCCAGTGGAGGGCTGAATCTTACAACCTCCAACATGGTCGGAGCAATGGCTTGAAATGGAGCAACATCATCTTTTGGGGAGATTCTATTCTGATGTGGCATATGTTTTCAACGTCACGACGTGACGCGATCACGTTAAAAAAGTGGCAAATTCACAACGTGATGTACTTCCTCCTACATTGAGGATATATAATATGCTGTACACTTATCCAGTTGATAATTCTATGTTGAATTCACATACACATATTTGATGCTTGTGCACAATCTGAGACAAACATACCAATCATATGGTTTCATTCAGTTTCTATTGATAAATCAAGCTGAGAACTCTAAAGCTGGCAGCAAAAGAACAATACCACTTTATGAATGTAATTATGAAACAAACAAAAAAACATTCAGATGTAGGACACATCATTCAGCTCAAGATGCACAATCTCATTATTATGTGAATATATTGTAGGCAACTTTGCTGTTGAATATTATTGTAAAGAGTTGTTTTAAATATAAATACATCATCAACATGTGAACGCAGTTGTGAATCAAGTTTAATTACTCTCACTTCGTCTAACACAGTTTTGTTGACAGTGCGACGACAGAGGATGAAGTGGAAGCTAAACATCATTTCAAACTGTGAATATTATTAGCTTTGACAGATGTGTTGTATTCAAATTGTGAACGATTAAATAATATATAAGTTCGACATGAAAATGTGAACAAGCGTTTGAAACCGTTACATGTATGTCAATCACTTTGTGAACATTTTACTACTATCCCAGTGGTATTAACATTTTCAACTTATAGTTTAACAGTTGCTGGATATTAACGTTTTCAACATATAGTTTAACAGTTAAGTAATTTGTTTTTATGGCATTTTACTCTTTAACCCCGGGTCTTCTTGACAATTCATTATATGCCCAAATATCATCATATTCCATTATCATGCAGTGTAACGTTTTCTCTTTAATTTATTTGACACTGACAATTTTAAGAGTGCGAATGGATCAAATCATATCACTCTCCAAATAAGATTGAGACGGGATCGGATTAAGGTAGAGTTTAGAACAATTCTCATCTTATCCAGTTTGAAATAGATATATCCTACCCAAGAGTGTCACGGTGAATTGAGCATGTTATTCTACAACACAAATGATAACCATCGCCACACTCCAGAAATGAGATAAAAATAGTTACGGTAATTATTAGATAACTCTTTGAAATATACATTTGGTTGGTTGGTTGGTTGGTTGGTTGGTTGGTTGGTTGGTTGCATTCGCCCGATGACTAAAGTATTCTAGAGTATCGTGGTAGACTAGAATATTCCTATTCATCATCCGCCCTTACAAGGACGTAGTGGATGTGTTTGCGTTGTGTTGTGGTTTGCAGTATAACTGTTATATTTGCGCCTTTCGGCCCAACACATCCGACTTCAGCACATTTTTGAGTACCGGGTTGTCTTCCCTCTTCGATCCCTGCACGCTTGGCCAGACTAGACAAGTTAGTCTGTTACTGGAGGCACCACGGAGAGGTGGAGCAGGGTCTGGATGGTTTTGGTTCACAAATCCTCGCGCAAGCCATCAGCTGTGGGTCACTGACAACCTCCAGCTCTGGTGCTGGGAGGCGCGCCTTCGCCTCCAAATATACATTTTAATTTAAATAAAATTATATGAAAGTATGATGATATTAAGTTGTGTACAACTTCAAGTTAGATTTGTATGGCTACAGGAATACATTAATTCAGGGAATGTGTGGTCTAGGGGTTAAACGTCGGCCACAGGACAGGAACCCCATGGGTTCAAACCTACCACAGTTGGTGGGAATTTTTCATAATAAAATCCATGGTTTCTTCGTGACTTTACCTTCCCCTGGCCTCTGGATAGTGAGATACGATGTCTAGCCCTCTCTCCGTAGTGAGATACGATGTCTAGCCCTCTCTCCGTAGTGAGATACGATGTCTAGCCCTCTCTCCGTAGTGAGATACGATGTCTAGCCCTCTCTCCGTAGTGCGATCCTATTACTAGCCCTCTCTGGGTAGTAAGATCCTATGTCTAGTCCTCTCTGGGTCGTGCGACCCTATGTCTAGTCCTCTCTGGGTCGTGCGACCCTATGTCTAGTCCTCTCTCTGTAGTAAGATCCTATGTCTTGCCGTCTCTGGGTAGTGATCCTATGTCTAGCCCTCTCTGGGTAGTGAGATCCTATGTCTAACCCTCTCTCCGTAGTAAGATCATATATCTAGCCCTCTCTGGGTAGTAAGATCCTATATCTAGCCCTCTCTGGGTAGTGAGATCCTATGTCTAGCCCTCTCTGGGTAGTGAGATCCTATGTCTAGCCCTCTCTGGGTAGTGAGATCCTATGTCTAGTCCTCTCTGGGTAGTGAGATCCTATATCTAGCCCTCTCTGGGTAGTGAGATCCTATGTCTAGCCCTCTCTCTGTAGTAAGATCCTATGTCTAGCCCTCTCTGGGTAGTGATCCTATGTCTAGCCCTCTCTGGGTAGTGAGATCCTATGTCTAACCCTCTCTGGGTAGTAAGATCCTATGTCTAGCCCTCTCTGGGTAGTAAGATCATATATCTAGCCCTCTCTGGGTAGTGAGATCCTATGTCTAGCCCTCTCTGGGTAGTGAGATCCTATGTCTAGCCCTCTCTGGGTAGTGAGATCCTATGTCTAGCCCTCTCTGGGTAGTGAGATCCTATATCTAGCCCTCTCTGGGTAGTGAGATCCTATGTCTAGCCCTCTCTGGGTAGTAAGATCCTATGTCTAGCCCTCTCTGGGTAGTGAGATCCTATGTCTAGCCCTCTCTGGGTAGTGAGATCCTATGTCTAGCCCTCTCTGGGTAGTAAGATCCTATGTCTAGCCCTCTCTGGGTAGTGAGATCCTATGTCTAGCCCTGTCTGGGTAGTGAGATCTTATGTCTAACCCTCTCTGGGTAGTGAGATCCTATGTCTAGCCCTCTCTGGGTAGTAAGATCCTAAGTCTAGCCCTCTCTGGGTGACGGCGAAAATGAATCTTTTCTTGTACACATCATTTTATGGAGCACGAGTCCAGTGCCATTTCACAGGATTTCATCAATGACTCAGGCCAGGTGCACATCCTTTTTAAGACGGAAAGACCGCGTAAATGGGTCGAGCCCAGATTGATCGGTTTGAGATGCAAACCTTCACAACTTAGCTTTTCCATCTTAAAAATGAGTGACTCAACTACCACCATCGATAAAGCTGTATAAATACACAGCTTTATTCTCCAATCGCCATTTTTGCTACAGTCCCGTATACCAACTCTATACACATCCTTTGACAGAAAACATGCATAATTCATTATGTAACACATACATTAAATCAACACATATACGCAGGTATTTTACATAGCTTATGCAGTTTTGCCCAATATATTAATGCAATGTTTCATAAACCTTTGTCAAATCAATACAGAATGCACTGAAGATGGCTTCAGCTCAGATGAACGAAGTCCGTTGCACGGGCGATAACCTATATTTAAATCTCCCTAATTGTGTTTTTAAACATGCCTGACAGGTGACACTGTCTATTCCTGTCTCCCCCCCCCCCCCCACCGTGGTCAGAGCCCCGATAGCCACACGTGCGATATAGGAACGTAAACTTATTGTCGTGTTGCACCTAAGAAATTACGCTCAACAACCAAACGAAACCAAGAAACACATGCCCCTTTTTAAATGGAGTAAAGACATCAAGATGCAAAGAAGCTGCTGTAAAGCTGATGACTCATTTTAAATAACTGAGAAACACGCTGTCCGTTTCCTTTCATTCATATCGTTTAGGTTTCATAGTTTTTGTTTCATGCATTTAATCATCAGTAACTTGAAACCATCTTTTATAAAAGAAACACACAAAACACAAATAAACCGAGCACCTATTTTATAATTAATGAAGTGATATACAAACTGCTTCCATAACACCCAAACAAAAATAATGAACGCCGTTATTCCAAGTGGCGTATAGGAGTATGGTGGTTGTGCTGAAATAAAAAAAAAAAAACTTTTTCGCATGATTTTTGGGGTAATGTGGTCAGTGTTTCCGTTCTCACGTTAAAAAAAAATAAATTTTCGCATGATTTTTGGGGTAATGTGGTCAGTGTTTCCGATCCCACGTTAAAAAAAAATAAATTTTCGCATGATTTTTGGGGTAATGTGGTCAGTGTTTCCGATCTCACGTTAAAAAAAAATAAATTTTCGTATGATTTTTGGGGTAATGTGGTCAGTGTTTCCGATCCCACGTTAAAAAAAAATAAATTTTCGCATGATTTTTGGGGTAATGTGGTCAGTGTTTCCGATCCCACGTAAATAAAACAAACGTTTTCGCATGATTTTTGGGGTAATGTGGTCAGTGTTTCCGATCCCACGTAAATAAAACAAACGTTTTCGCATGATTTTTGGGGTAATGTGGTCAGTGTTTCCGATCCCACGTAAATAAAACAAACGTTTTCCCATGATTTTTGGGGTAATGTGGTCAGTGTTTCCGATCCCACGTAAATAAAACAAACGTTTTCCCATGATTTTTGGGGTAATGTGGTCAGTGTTTCCGATCCCACGTTAAAAAAAAAAACCTGGTACTCTATTACGGCTGGGTGAAACTGAAATTCGTCGATGAGGGTCAAACCCGACATTTTGTCCTTAGAAGTCCATTTCACTAACCAGTGAGCTAACGCAACTTTCATTAACCTATCAACCTGAACATATTTGATTTAGTTGGCAATTGAAGACTTTGAATTTTGTTGAAACATTTAGGACGAATTATTATTATATAAAGCGATGGTCATATGTTGGACATGTGATGAGGAGAGATAATAACCGAAAAACAAGGCAAGCCCTTATGTAAGAAACAACAGGTAAGAGGAAAAGATGCCAACCCAGAGAAACACTGAGAAGAACATTGATCAGAGAGGCAAGAGCAGCAGGAATCTGTTCTCTCAATGAGATAGAGTAGCTTGCACAGAACAGAGAAAAATGACGAGATTTGATAAATTATATTTAGAAGGATTGAAAACTGTTAGAATAAAAATTTAGATAAGAGAAAGAGTATCTGGATCTATGCCCTATGGGCCGGCTAAGACTCGAAAGGTAAATAGATATATCGACAGATTATTAAAAGAATGGTTGTAATCTAAAGCCACCTCCGCGATAAAAACCAGAAAATATTTGGTGATTATCATGGGGCTTGCGACACACAGGTCGAGAACCGCTATCACACAGTAAACTATGCAATAATCCGACACCGTAAATCTGGACTAGTGAATTGAAACATTTTAGCATTTTTTTTTAAAAAACTAAACATTTATCAGCAATACTATAGACTAAACATTCTCAGAAATATTTAAAATTAGACATTCTCAGAAATATTTAAAACTAAACATTTATCATCATTATCTCAGACTAAACATTCTCAGAAATATTTAAAACTAGACATTCTCAATAATATATTTTTTTTCAACGAACATTTTAGACAAAACTAATGAGCTTATCATGATAACAAAAGTATCAAGACCTGCTTCAATGCATGCAACACGTAAATGGGATAAAAAAAAAAGTAAAGTACCCCTGTCACGCCAAAAGGCCTATAGGGAATATGGTGTTAGTGACCATAAATTTTACAGACATTCGGCACATGATTTTTGGGGTAATGTGGTTGGTATTACGCCCGTGCCGCTTTACTTACCCAGAAAAAAATCCGGTACCCAGAAAAGGCTGGGTGAACCGGAGCCGTCGGTTGGGATCGAACCCTACCACTTCTTCTTTGTAGTTCAGTTCACTAACCACTGAGCTATCGCGGTTCCCGTGTAAATGGTATAGAGCAGCTAAACTAATAGAAAGACAAGACAATCTACGACGTTTTGGCAAAAGCGTTCATCAAGTACAACGGACAAACTATACAAATTAATCAAATAAATCCAAGCCAGAAGAAACAACTCATATCCAAAATGTGTTTCATTAATAAAACGCGTTAAAGTATATATCTGCTGTTGGTATTTAGTGAGTGAACCTATATACTAGAATGATCTAGCTGTTGTGTAAAACAAAAAGTGAAGTACACCTGTCACGCCAAGTTGCGTATAGGGAATATGGTGTTAGTGACCATACATTTTACATAAATTATATATGTTTTTCTGGTACTTTCGTGCCGCTTTTCTTTCCCAAAAAAAAAAAAAAAACGGTACCCATTAAAGGCTGGGTGAACCGGAAGCCGTCGGCTGGGATCGAACCCTACCTCTTGTTCTTTGTAGTCCAGTTCACTAACTACTCAGCTATCGCGGCTCCCTTAGCTGTTGTGTAATGATGTTCTATTTATGCAATTTATGTGTCCTTGATATACTTGAAAAGGTCAGATGGAAGCTGAGATGAAGAAGTTACATGGAGCCGTGTTAAGAGAATGACACGAAACTGACGCATTGGAAAGTTTTTTTTTGGAAGACCTGTGCTTCACAGAGAGCTTAAAGTATGAAGATGTAGAAGAAGGAGGTGGCATTGAAACAATGTCAATGTAACGCAATATTCTATCTTTAATTCCATATGAGCTTTAACCAATTCTAATAATGAAAAAAAAAATATGCGTATTAATATATTATTGAAAGTTGTATATAGCAGGCAGTTTAGAATTTCAAATCTATTAATTCTATTTCAATGCACACGACAGAAAACTCTCTAAATACATTGCAAAAAGAGGCAATCTAGCCATCTTCAACAACATCATCAATATCATCACTATCAGAAATAGTTCAGGAATTAAAAACTTAAATAATGAAAGGAAGACATTCAGTGTGTGGAAGCACAGGCCACTTCTCTCTCTCTCTCTCTCTCTCTCTCTCTCTCTCTCTATCTATCTATCTATCTATCCTTACCTCCCTCCCTCAATATCTCAACCATAACAATATCCGTTCAAGATAAGTAAATAATATACAGGTTTTCCGTTACCTTCAGAATTCAAAATCTATTTCCGGCATAAAAATCTTCTTCGTGTACAAAGTTCTATTTCCACATTGAGCTTGCCCATTAGATTTGAAAATCTTATTCATATTTTCAAAAGCAGATGCAGCATGTACAACTTTACACATTACGAGAAGAATATCCATTATTCCCCTAGTGACTTAGTAATGTACAAGTATTGCTGTCGCAAGAAATACAATTTCATTGGATGTTTCATTTTAATAATTAAACCGACATATGGCGGTTGTTGTTTTTTCCCTATATTTTGCGTAAAATAAAAGTATATAGACACGGATGTTTTTTTTTTCTTTTGCTCTTTGTCTTTGATCAAGGATGATCGTATCATATGATTCTCATTAAGATGTCATCAAAAACAAAATATATTTGCTTTATTTCGCTTTGTGAATATGTTTCGCAAGTTGTTCTTTTTACTTGAGCCATCAACGTTTGCTATACGCCTAGACGTACAATAATTACGACCATAATGATGCATTTGTGCTCTTCTCTGGTGCTCTATAGTTTGTCGGACAGGCTTGCAGACCAGAACAGCGATCTCTGGCGTTGAGAACTCTCAAACTTGTAAGATGTCTCAAATCTAACCTGATTTGCTCATTCAATTGTTTAACCTGATTCAACTGTTCGCCAAATTTTAATATTTTTTTGTTGCTTCTCTTTTATTTTTTTTGTCCTTCTCTCTGTAGACAAATGTACTCCAGTTCTTGAGAAAATTTTGGGAATAACTTCGGAATCACCTCTGAGGGACAAACAATATTTTGATTAAGAGATACATAAATGGACCAGAGAAGATAAATATGGAGGGCACAGCTGCGGTAAAACGAAGAGGAAAAGAAAATGAGCGCAAGATATAACAGAAGAGCTTTGGATTGACTGCTCTAGAAGCCGCATAACTCGCGCAACGAAGAGAGAAAACGCCAGACTACGTATCTGGTTATCTGGTTATCTGGTTATGGAAAGCCCCGGTATCACTACAAACAAATTAAAATCCATAATTGCTCAACCGCCAGTGCAAGCGGAATCATCCGAATTAATATCTCGTCTCCCAAACATAGAAAGGTAACTGTAGCCCCCATTGTAGCAGTCTCAGCACATGCCAAAAGACGTAAGGCGAAACCGCGCAGAAAGTGAACACAGCCAACTGTTCCCTGTCATACGATATCATCATTCATCGTAAACAATTGGAATATCGAAACATGATCAAAACGGATGATACACACAGCTCACGGTATGCACAGAGCACTTAACTCAGTAGCTCCTGCAACAAGCCTGACTTGGAATTCGAGGAAACTGAAACAAGGAATACTTTTCATGCATAGCCTTCAATTGTTCCCGTCGCCTATCCACCATATACCGGAATTTCACGTCCTCTTAAAAATGATGATCGTCGTATTTTAAAAAAATGTATAGCGCTTGATGATGTCAGGCCACCGTTGTTCTCCAATTCCGAACATATAGACACACAGTTGGTCGTCAGATTATCCCCGTCGCACATCAAACAACAGACCGTAAGATTAGCGTACGGTGGGTTGTACGATGAGCCATTACGATGTCGTAGCACACAACAATGTCGTACACACAACAATTTCGCTCCCTTTAGAATCCTGATTACTCTAGTGAAAGTAGCCTACGACGAACAAAACACGGTGCAAATTCCCTAAAGAGATAAAACTGCCGCTGACGAAGTAGTTTACATTCATGAGTAACATGGAAATAACTTGCGTCAAGGAATACCTGTCGTGGGCGTCAAGTTATAATCGTAACAAGCAGTTAGATAATAGTGCTGATGATATGACGTAGTCTATCCAGTTCTATCATCTTTCTTTCATCACCGTGACATATCCTTGAAGTTGCATCTGTTGAACAAATTTGGCTTAGTAATCTTTGAGAATTCCTTGCGTCAAATAAAATCAGTTTTGACAAAATACAACATGAAAATAAACATCAACAAAACAAGTCATGAATATCGCAAAAGAGAAACGGGTCATCAACATAACTATAGATGGCAGACAACTAAAATAAGTAGAGGAATTTAAATACCTAGGAAGTCTGGTGATGAACGAAAAGTTACAAACAGCAGAAATAGACTCAAGATCCAACAAACTTGTCAAATCATTGGACAGTTATCACCATTATTGTCCAACAAGGAAATAACTCTGGAGGCAAATAGGCACTTCTACAAGTCAATCTTCATTGCAACGTTGTGCTACCAATGCCAGTCCTGGAACCTAGATGCAAGAACAATAAGAAAAATAGCATCTACTGAGATGAAATGTGTTAGACGAATGATGGGAAACAGCCTCAAGAGATACGATCATAAATGAAGAACTGAGACAAAAAGCTAAGAATAATCCCCGCGTTAGACTACATAAAGAAACAACAGGTAAAATGATTTGATAAAGCAGAGAGATAATGACACAGCACGACGAGCCTTCAATAAATTTAGCGAAAACACCAGACCCAAGTGTCGACCACGAAAAAAGATGGATTAACGGAATATTAGAAACATTAGGAAACATAACCGCAGCAGAGGCGAACAGAAGAATACAAGATATCTCCCCTGGACGCTGAAAGGCAGATGAGGAAGAAAATAAAAAGAAACCTTGATGTCTTATTTGATATTGCTTCACAAGCATTTTCATGTTCCTGGAAATTAAACAGAGAAATACATATGAACAAGAGTTGAACAATTAAATGCACATTTTGTATGAGTGGTATTTAATGAAGAAAAAAACCAATTAATTATTAAATCAAATGATTTGATTTTTTAAAAAATGCATTTTGCATAAATAAATTAAGTTGCACGACACTCATAGAAAATACGCGAACATAAATAGAAAAACTACAAGTGAAATTAAAGTAGACTGTGTGTAGACTTTTTCTATGCAGTTGGCACACAAATATTTTTGAATAAACTGGAAAAATAAATGTAGATAAAAATGACAAGGTAACAATTTTACAGAGATCAAACGAAATCAAAACGGCGTTGCGTCACTTAAAACGTATATTATTTGTATAAAAGATACAAATGTAGTAATTAAATGAAGGAAGTGCAAAACGAAGATATGATGAAGAAGTTAAGAAAGAACGATAAGACTTTTTTTCTCTGGCCTTTGAGTCAGAGTTTGAACGTCAACAAATCATACAAGGTTTCACCAAAGCTGTTGCTATATCATTTTTATTGATAACTTGTTCCATCCTGATATCTCCAGATGTACAGCAGCTACCCAGTTTCAAGCTTTTACTTATGTTACTGAATACTGCTGCTGATACACCGTATTGAATATTTTGATGAAAAGTTTAGGTTTAAAATATTTTTTTAAATTATAGTCCTTATATCATCAACTAATTACTAAACAAATTTAGTTTTAAAAAAATGGTGAAAAAATGCACCGCAGAGAATTTTAGTTTTCAATATTTCTGAACATATTTATTCCAAGGTAAAGTAAGTAAAGTAGAGAGCCCCGTCACGCCAAGTGGCGTATAGGGAATATGGTGTTAGTGACCATAATATTTACAGACCTTCGGCACATGATTTTTGGTGTAATGTGGTCGGTATTACGCCCGTGCAGCTTTACTTTCGCAGAAAAGAATCCGGTACCCACTTAAGGCTGGGTGAACCTGGAAGTCGTCGGTCAGGATCGAACCCGACCTCTTGTCCTTTGTAGTCCAGTTCACTAACCAGCGAGCTATCGCGACTCCCTTTAGTCCAAGGTATTGCTGGTAAATGTCTAATAAAAAGATTGGCAAGACCTTTGATTGACAATTTGTTCAAACGGTCATTTCTATACATGATCGATCATAAACATAAAAGGAAGCTAGTCAGCACAGACATGAGATCTTTTAGAAGGGCGCTTGGAGTGACCTGAAGAAACAGAAAAGGAAGCTAATCAGCACAGACATGAGATCTTTTAGAAGGGCGCTTGGAGTGACCTGAAGAAACAGAAAAGGAAGCTAATCAGCACAGACATGAGATCTTTTAGAAGGGCGCTTGGAGTGACCTGAAGAAACAGAAAAGGAAGTTAGTCAGCACAGACATGAGTTCTTTTAGAAGGGCGCTTGGAGTGACTTGAAGAAACAGAAAAGGAAGTTAGTCAGCACAGACATGAGATCTTTTAGAAGGGCGCTTGGAGTGACCTGAAGAAACAGAAAAGGAAGTTAGTCAGCACAGACATGAGATCTTTTAGAAGGGCGCTTGGAGTGACCTGAAGAAACAGAAAAGGAAGTTAGTCAGCACAGACATGAGATCTTTTAGAAGGGCGCTTGGAGTGACCTGAAGAAACAGAAAAGGAAGTTAGTCAGCACAGACATGAGATCTTTTAGAAGGGCGCTTGGAGTGACCTGAAGAAACAGAAAATAAATGATGTAAGAGAGATGGCGCATTGAATGGATTCTAAACTACCCACAGAGAGACAAGTTAAATGGTTTCATCATCACTAGGCGTCGTCTCCGCATCGAAGGTTGGCTACCATGGAGCGTTATTCCGCTCTGTCTCTTGCTTTGATGATGCAGATTGTCATAGATTAATTTGTCCATCTTTTGATGTTACTCGTCCATGTTAGTCTTGGTGCCTCTATTACCTTGTATTTTTTTCTATTCGAAGATTACTTTTAGTAGGCTGTTGTGTCTTTTAACATAACCCAAAACTCGCATTTCCCTTGTTTGAATTGTGTTTACTAGTTCTATTTTTATTTTTAGCTGTTTTATGACAACATCGTTTGTTTTCTTTTCTTTCCATCCAATTCTTCCTGTTCTTCTATAAACAAACACACATTTCAAAGGCTTCAATTCTCTGTTCTGTTTTCTTGTCTAATATCCATGTTTCTGCACTATACAGAAATATTGAGAAGATATACCATTTTTCCTATTCATTCTTTCATCCCATGTGTTATTTGTTTTGATGCTGGTATATTTTTCATGGCATTACAATTTATTTTTGCCATTCCTATTCTTTTGTTTATTTAAATTGTACATTTTCCATCCCTGGTTATAGTATGTCCAAGATAGTTGTAGCTCTGAACTGTCTCCAGGTTTATTCCTTCAACCTTGATATCCACTTGTAGGTTTTAAAATGGTTTGCTCATTTGGAAAGAATGCCTGGAGTCTCCACAGCACACAAAACATATTAAAAGAAGAGAGGGAAGAAGAGCTCAAGGTAGACCGAGGCCGAAAGTAGATGGTCTGATAACATCCGAGAAAGGACAACAACAGCACTCATTGACAATGGTAGATTCTGCAATAAGGGCAAGAGCTAGAACTTGTCTCTTCCTCTGCGCCCCAAGGGGTATAGGACTAAGTGAAGAGAGAGAAGTGTAACAATATTAAAACAAGTATATGAATTTAAATATTTGAGAACTTTGTTAACCTCAGATGGAAGATGTACAAAAGAGGTGAAATGCACAAAGGCTCAGGCAAAAACAGTTTTCCAAAAAATGAGGAATATACTATGCAATCCATTTTTGACAATAGAAACAAGGAAAAGAGTTCTTAAATGTTATGTAGAACCAGTCAAAACATGGATTTAAATCATGGTCAACAGGACAATAGACAAGAAAATCACTGGAGTATGTAGAAATATGATTTTACAGAAGAATGTTGATAATATCATGGACAGCTAAGATGAGTAATGAAAATGTTCCGAAAGAGGTCAAAGCAAAAAGAGTTTCCAATATTAGGAAGAAACAATCATCATTTTTTGGCCATGTAATGAGAAGAGAACAGCTGGAATATATTGTAAAAACTGGAAAAATTGAGGGACGGAGAGATAGAGGGAAGCAAAGAGAAAAATTACCAGACAGCTTAAGAGAATGGCTTGGCAGAAGGTCAACAACAGAAATGATAAATGACTGTCGAGATCGAAAGTTGTGGAGAGACATGATCACCTTCGTCAGCAGGTCCCGTACTTGATTATGATGATGATGATGATGATGATGATGATGATGATGATGATGATGATAATGAGAGAGAGAGTTTGTTTCTATTTCTGGGAATCGTTACTGACGATTGATCTTTTAAAAGGATGAAAACACAAATATATGTTCAGAAATACAAGACACAGTGTGTTATGCAGTACAGATCTAATCTGCGTCATACAGAAGAACATATTAACCAGGAATTACTGTAGAAATATTGTGGAAGCTTTCGCCTTATCTTCAATTGTTCCCAGCTTGAATAGCGCTGGAACGACACATAAAGCCAGTTCGCACCCTTGATCAAATCAAGCAAGTCAAACGAACCTCGACACCTGAACATAACAAGAACTCTTCTTGTCGTGTCCAATAGAAACAACAATATTTATACCCTCGTCATCTAGTTGCATGACCTGTACAAAACGTTGCTCTCACCACAGCCCGTCTGAAAGAATCTCCGACAGAGCTTCCACTTCCTTTGTTATCAAGTTCAAGGTCATCATCATCATCATGTGCCATACCGGTTGACGTAGGTGACATGTCCCTCCACAATCTTCAATCTACAGTGCATCGTATCAGTTCTGTTGTTGACTGTTTTCCATGCCATGACACCAAGCTATCCAGTAGTTCAAGGTCATTTCCTAGAATTCATCCTTTTCTTGGTCTACCACTGTTTCTAGTCTTCCTGTGACAACGCCTTCTATTATTGTTCTCTCCAGATCATTGTGTCTTTAGATGTGCCTCTAATATTCTAATTTTCTCTCTAAAATTTGATTACCAACGTCAAGAAGACACATTATCTCTAGAAAAAAAAAAAAACTACATTCCACAATTATTAAAAAAAAAATAAGAAAAAATAAAATTTTTACAATTTCTCAATTAAATAACATTTCTTCCTTGACACAGAAGAAAAAAAAACATGCCACTAATATTCTAAAAAAGTAATATTTCTACCAACATTCTAAAAACATATTTCTACCAAAATTCTTTAAAAAGGAATATTTATTCCAATATTCTAACAAAATAATATTTCTTCCAATAGTCTAATAACGTAACGTTTCTATAATCATAAAGAAACAACGTTTATTCCATCTTTCCAAAAGCAGGTAATACTTTAATGGAGACCCATATAAAGCCATTTAAAAAAAAAATTACTCATATGCGAGTAGGGGAAATTATCGGGTGCTATAAAGAAAGTGCACTGTGCTGAGATCTACCAGTGTGATCATGAAGATAGTTGGAGCACTAATTGATACTGAATTAAGTACACTGATGTTGCTGGTCCTTCATATACCAAATGAAAACGATATTTGTACAATTTTATTTTCTTCATGCTAAATAGAGAATGTGTGGTAGCATAGCCTTCATCATCATCATCATCATCATCATCATCATCAAGTACCGTGCCTGCTAGCGTAGGTGATCATGTCTCTCCACAACTATGTATCTCTAAACCATACTACTGTATGGGAGCCGCGATAGCTCAGTGGTTAGTGAACTGGACTAAAAAGGACCCCAGCTAGGGTTCGACCCCAACCGACGGCTTCCGGGTTCACCCAGCCTTAAATGGGTACCGGAATTTTTATAGAAAAATAAAGCGGCACGGGTGTAATGCCGACCACATTACCCAAAAATCATGTGCCGAAGGTCTGTAAAATTTATGGTCACTAACACCATATTCCCTATACGTCACATGGCGTGACGGGGGCTCTTTAATTTTAGTTATACTTCTGTATTATACTACTCTAGACGTAATGTTGATATATGATGTTTATGTAGAAGATAATGGCATTTAAACAGATGGTATCTTTTTATATGTGTGTAGACAGTGAAACATTAATTAGATGGTATTTATGTCGCGTATATACTGTTATGTTATATTCATATGAAGACAACTATTTTGCTATGATTTTCTCTGAAGCCGGCGTCATTCGTCCAGAGGGGAGCGGGTGGGCAATATTGATAACTTGTCGGGCTCCAGACCGGAAGAACGAAGGTTCTAACCTCCAGCAGGGTCAAAGATATTGCTTTTTTTCCCTATCGTGTGGTGAAATGCATAGACATTAACACTTTGCGACGATTGCACTGGACATGGGACCTTTATTCTCCGGTTCTATTAATTCCCCCCACCCTCCCGGCGAAAATGCCACAACGATAGTTTTAATATAATTCATAGAGAACATACAGCAAAAAAAAACAGAGAGACCACTGTCGCGCCAAGTGACGTAAGCAGAGTATGACGTGCCAATATATATATATATATTTTTAAAAAAATAGACCTTCGGCGCATGTTTTTGGGGAATGTGGTCAGTATTACGCCATTGGAGTCTTTCTTTACCAGAAAAATCTGGTAAGCATTTAAGCTGCTCAGATCCTGAAGCCATCAATAAGGACCGAATCAAACATCTTCTTCTAGTAGGTCAGATCACTAACATCAGACCTACAGGTTTAGCTTCCGTTTTATATTTATTGTCCGCTGCTCCCATGAGCGTCAATGAATTTAGAGAAAAATTAAGAAATGGCGTTCAGGTCTCATTTATATAAGTTAAGATTGAAGAGTTACTGACCCTGAATAGCCTCATTTTGATAAAACGTTGATGTTTACTTTTATTTTAGATGGGGGCCTCGGTAGCCTGGCTGGTAAAACAACCCGACTGGGCTTCTGACGTTCGGACAACCCGTGTTCGATTCCCGCTGGAAGCAGTGAGAATTGTACTCGTAGTAGGGAAAAAAAAATATCTCCGCGGTCGACCCAGCCGCTGGCAGAAATGAGTACAAGAGTAGTACTCTGGGTAGGTGAGGAATGTCAACTCGTATCGTGAGTTTCGATGCTTGAAGCGACACTATCCAGAAGTCTTCGAACACCTCTTAATAGGCCGAGCACATATGGGTGAAAACTTGCGTGCTAAGACGCCGGTTCAAGTCTCGTACTTGACCTTGACCTTACCTTACTTAGATGTTTCATTTCTCTTATTCTTTAGAAATTATCGCCACTCTCTTTAATTTAGATAGCTCAGTGGTTAGTGAACTGGACTACAAAGGACAAGGGGTAGGGTTCGATCCCAGCCGACGGCTTCCGGGTTCACCCAGCCTTAAATGGGTACCGAATTTTTTTCTGCGAAAGTAAAGCGGCACGGGCGTAATACCGACCACATTACCCCAAAAATCATGTGCCGAAGGTCTGTAAAATGTATGGTCACTAACACCATATTACCTATACGCCGCCACTTGGCGTGACGGGGGTACTTTACTTTTTTTTTTTACTCTTTAATTTACGTGGTGGCCGAGTTAGATCAGTGGTTTGTGATCTGAACATCGTAGAACAGTAGGCGGATTCTAATTGACAGCTCCTAGGTTCACCCAGCCTTAAATGTATACCTAATTTGTCTACGAAACGCACGGCGGCCTGGCGTAATGGTGACCACCAACAATTTTTTTTTAAACTCTAATCTATATAAAGCAGACTCTGTTGTTGGTAATTAGTGAGTGACCCTAGATATTAGAATTATCTATCAGTTATGCATAATGATATTCTATTGCATACCATTTATAGCGTTAGATAGCCCAATATTTAATATATAAAGCTTTTATGAAGTAGATTTTCAAATTAAGTTTATTAAGTACGCCTTCAAATAGTCATTAGGGGACTGGTTGGTCTCAAGGCAAGACGCCGGCCTCGAGACAGAGAGGTTGTGGGTTCAAATCCCGATTTTTATTTATGATTTCTCTCTGCGGCGACCACCCCTGGTCTCAGCAGCGAGGCCCGGCTTGAAACGTAAATTTCTCATCGACGGAAATAATCCGAAGTTGGAGTTATCTGCCTGTGCGGCGAGTGACCCCTGTGCACACGGCTGCCAGGGAGAAATGGATTAACACACAAAATTCAGTTCCTAGTCTCTAGGGATTTTGTCAGAGGTTAAAAAAAAAAAAAGCTGGCGAACAAAGAAAAAAGAAAATATTATACAATAAAAAAATATATATTAAAAAATATTCATTAACATTTATTAAGTAGATCTTATATTAACGTTTATCAAACTGATTTATAAACTAATTATAACGTTTATGATTATGTCTTCAACTAGCTAAACCAAGTTAGTAAAAATAAAGAGCAGGCATGTGTTATTCGTGTACACCGTTTTGTGGAGTCCACGAGGTCTTTCTAACAAAACAAGGGCTACTCTGGCAGGGCTACTCTGACAGGGCTACTCTGGCAGATTATGAGTAGAAAATAGAGTACACTGGATATACAGTAAGAAAACATGTGCAAGACAGGCACCGCAGTACACACAGAAATAGAAAGCCAGGGAGGGATAAGAACACATGTGTAAGAGCAGTCATGGAAGCTCTTAAGAACATTGGTATAGACTGGAGAGAAGTAGAGAAAATGTCCAAGTATAGGGATGTATCGACGGAGAGACCTTCTCGGTGGTCTATACTCCGAAAAGGGGTCTACAGAGATTTGATTGACTGACGATGCTTTCCTCCAAAGTTTAGTAATAAAGGCGGCATACCTGTGTGCAGCCACCCCGTCGTGTACAGGTCATAAATTATTTAGCTTCCAATATGAAAGAATAGTGTTTTTTTTTTTTAATTTTCAGGAATTGAATGCACATTTAAATAATTGGAAAGTGACTGGGAAATCCACATCAACTTCTATTCTTCTCTTTAAACTAACAACAGTTTTGTTGTTTTAACATGAATTTAGAGGGACATTTTGTGTATTCCAGTTTTGAACTAATGTTTCTGAAATTCAGTGGCAATTTCTGACTGTAGTTATAACCTTCATTCAAAGGATTCTTTGTGTTTGGACAAATAGAAGAGTTGTACACAAATAAACCATTGCAGTTATTTTTTGTAAGAAAAATCGTAACACATATTTGAGAAGACTGTTAAATAATATTTCTACATATACTTTTGTGTGTTTTATTTGTGCAGCAAATGTATACATAGCACAACATTATGTTTTTGTTTTGATTACAATACTGCGGATTATACTATGAATTATTACATTAATGTAGATCATACTTTATACATCATCATCATGTGCCATACCGGTTGGCGTAGGCGATCATGTCTTTCCACAATTTTCTATCAACAGTGCATCGTATCAGTTTTGTTGTTGACTTTTCTATGCAATGACACCAAGCTATCCAGTATTTTCTCTCTTTGTCGTCAGCAATATCTATTTCCCTGTATTTTGTCAGCTGTAACCAAGTATTCCAACTTTCCTCTTCTCATGATGTGCCCGAAAAATGTTGATTGTTTCTTTCTGATGTTTTTTTAGGAGCTCCCTTTTTGTGTTGGCCTCTTAGAGAATTTCTTCATTGGTCTTTTTAGCTGTCAAGGGAACTTTAAACATTCTTCTGAGAAATCCCATCTCTGTGGCCTCTAATCGTCTTTTCATTTGTTTGTCTATTATATATGATTCGCTTCCATAGGTTAGAATTGGTTCTATATAGCACCGATGAACTTTCTTTCTCACTTCTATTGACATAGATTTGTTGCATAAGATATTTTTCATTTTCTGAAATGCTATTTTGGCCTGAGCTATTCTGCTTTTTACTTCTGTGTTGCATCTTCCATCTGATGTTATCACTGTGCCCAAGTATTTGACGTGTTGCACTTGTTTCAGATTTGTCCTGCTTATTTTTACGCTTCATGATGGTGATGATTGTTTCTTCGATATGACCATTACTTCTGGTTTCTTATTATTTAGACTGAGACCTTATTGTTGCTTTTTTTCATACTTTATTACGTGGAACTATTATCATCATTGTCATTATATGCCGTGTTTGGTAGTTTGACACCGTTACCCTAAATCAAGAATAATGTGTAGTGTCTGGGTAGAAAATAAATGTATAGAGTATATAATGACGTCATTTACTCTACAGTATATTTATTACTATATATTACAATGTAGATACCATAGTTCAGAATATAATGTTGAATAGAATATATGATTGTACAATATTTCTGTGCATATTTTAAAATGTTCGTTTGCATTCAAACGCCTAAGTAGACTGTAATATATAAATGTATTTGACTGTCGACCCTGTAAATAATAATAAATAATAATTATTACCTGACTGTTAGTTAAGGAAATAAATCACCTGGAAAGAGAGAGAGAGAGAGAGAGAGAGAGAGAGAGAGAGAGTATTGGGTCGCCCTCTTAAAATATGTACCGAAGATTAGTAGAGGCCATGCATACAGTTGTCACTGTGATTGTCAATATAAAACAGTCAAAATAAAACACAAGTTTTATTAGATTAGAGCACACACTGGTAATTTCAGTACTACAAAAAAGAACATGCGAACAATCATCATGAGACAGTGTAGGCTTACACTAAAGAGATTCTAACAACAGTTGATAAAAATAAATTATGCTGGTACGTGCATGTCATTTGATCTAACGGGCTGGTCAAGATCATACTAAAAAGAATTATGAGAAGGCGATGAGGAGATAAGACAAGGAAGGATATTGAATGAAGGCGTAGAAGACTGTTCAGGAGAGTCATTAAAACATACCCCCACACGTTGGCACACACAGGAATAAACTGGCGAAGCAATTCATAGTTTTCAACGGTTGTAAGACAGCGTATTCGTCATCCCAACGTTGTGCTACCAATGCCAGTCCTGGGCCTTAGATGCAAAAACAATAAGAAAAATAACCTCTACTGAGATGAAATGTGTTAGACAAATGACAGGAAACAGTCTGAGAGACAAGGTCAGAAATGAAGAACTGAGGAAAAAGCTAGGAATAACCCTCGTCATAGAATATATAAAGAAACAACAGATAACACGGTTTGGCCACGTAACAAGACAGAGTGATAAAAACACAACACAACAAGCCCTCAATAAACGTTGCGAGAACATCAGACCCAATGGTCGACCACAAAAAAAGATGGATCGACGGAATATTAGAAGCACTAGGAACAGAAGCGAACAAAAGAGCAAAAGACCGCAAAATATCTCTCTCTCGACGTTGAAAGGTAAATGAAGAAGGAAATAAGTAGAAGAGAAAGAAGCAACACAGCGGTTCGTGAACTAAACTGTTAAGGACTAGAGACCTCGTATAATCCCGACCGACTACTCTTCTAGTTCACGTAACCTTACATTAATATCGGATTTTTCTGGAAACAAATTGGACGGTATGGAGTGATACTGACCACTTCACTCATAAAAAAAGTGTCGTTAGTCATAAAAAAAATATAGGCACAATTACCATTTCCCCCAAACGCATTCAGACATTGAGGGAGCCCTTATCTCTTCATTGTTAAAGCATCACTGATGAACGATCTAAGTAATCATGCAACGCAAACGAAATCACGAAGATACATCAGTTATTAAATTACATAGAATTTACCATGACTGTTGTTGAATTATTTTTTGTTTTATTTAATAAACTTTACTTCATTATTTTTACCTTCCTCTATTTTTGTTGACTTTTAGCGCCGAGGAAAAATGTAAAAAGTACAGCATTTAGTGCTGATGTCTGCTATTTCATTGATCCATTACTTTCTAGGTTTGCATACTCCTGTTGCTTCTGCAAGCTGCTGCTGTCTGTAGGATGCTGCTGCTGTCTGTAGGATGCTGCTGCTGTCTGTAGGATGCTGCCTATTGGTAATTGTGTTGCATGTCCAAAACACTTCATCTGTTCCTTCTGCATAAGGTCCAGTCCTGATATAACTGAGACTCATATCTCGAATTCGTTATTTCTGACTATCTTTTCTTCCCCTTTCGTTATTTATGACTCTCTTTTCTTTACCTTTCGTTATTTCTGACTCTCTTTTCTCTTCCTTTCGTTATTCTTCTATCACATCCCATTTTCGTTGTGACGATTGTTTTTTTTCTATCTTTGGCTATTACTGTCCGTGTTTTGGCATTTAAACAAATAGGTAAAGTACCCCTGTCACGCCAAGTTGCGTATAGGAAATATGGTGTTAGTTGACCATAATTTTTACAGACATGATCAGCACATGATTTTTGGGGTAATGTGGTCGGTGTTACGCCCGTGCTGCTTTACTTTTCCGTAAAAAATCCGGTACCGATTTAAGACTGGGTGAACCCGGAAGCCGAACGATGAGATCGAACCCTAGCTCTTGTCCTTTGTAGTCCAGTTCACTAACCACTGAGCTATCGCGGCTCCCTATGTTTTGGCATTGGTAGCGTAGTATTTAAGACATACTGGGTTAAATCTTTAATAAACATATCAATATAAATTAGCAATAAAGGTTGCACAGAGAGTTTCACTCGCTGCAGGACTCGACATTTTCCAATTATTTCCAACACTATGAAGATATTGCATAATGCATGAAGATAAACAAAGAAAATTCTCAAGTCCTGCAATTAAATATCAAAGTTGAAGGAATACATCTAGAGACAGTCCAGAACTACAACTACCTGGGACATACTATAACCAGTGATGGAAAATGTACAACTGAAATAAATAAAAGAATAGGAATGGCAAAAAGTAATTTCAATGCCATGAAAAATATACTAACATCAAAACAAATAACATCAGGGCTGAAACTAAGAATAGAAAAATGTTCCATCTTCTCAATATTCCTGTATGGTGCAGAAACATGGACATTAGACCAGAAAACAGAACAGAAAATTGAAGCCTTTGAAATGAAGATTTATAGAAGAATAGGTAGAATTGGATGGAAAGAAAAGAAAACAAACGAAGAAGTTTTAAAACAACTAAAAATGAAAAAAGAACTACTAAACACAATTAGAGCAAGACAAATGACATTTTTTGGTCATGTTAAAAGACACAACAGTCTAATAAAAGTAATATTACAAGGGAAAATACAAGGTAAAAGAGGCAGAGGCAGACCAAGACTAACATGGACGAGTAACATCAAAAGATGGACAAGTCAGTCTATGGCAATCTGCACCATCAAAGCAAGAGACAGAGTGGAATGGCGCTCCATCGTAGCCAACCTTCGATGCGGAGAGGGCACTCAATGATGATGAAGATATTGCAGTGAAATGTGAAAAGGAGCACGTTCATTGCGTTGAAAATGAAAATAAATACTTATGTAATGTGTGTGTTGTATGGCGGCTCATTATTCCGACACGGAGTAGCACAACCCGCCTGACTAACCATCTCTGCTGGTCTCTGTCATTTGGCTGCGAGTGCCTAAACAATACTGTTTTTGTTCGTGAGTGTTAATGCACTTTACAATACCTGTGAGTTCACACAGCAACGCAAAAAAATGTGTTGGTGTAGAGGAGCCAGTGTTTCGTGATCAAAAAGTTGAAGAAGTGTCGGGTGGGTAGCGAGTGAGACACCCTATTGAAGGGAAACACGTCTATGATACACTCAATCAAAGAGAAGAGAGAAGTAGGAGAAAAGATTATCAAGAAGACGGGGGGGGGGGGAGGTGAGCCGCGAAAAGAAACAAAACAAATGACACTCAACTAAATTGAAGTAAAGATAAACCTAGTGCAATAAACTAGTTACTACAGCATTTTGTTCCATTTTGGGATTATGCAGGCGAGACAACATAACTAGGAACTAACGAACGATTCTTTTGGTGCAGTCACCAAAAGTTGTTCCGACCAGGGATTTATTTTACCTTCAGTTTAATAGAGGGTTTTTTTTTCTCCTGACGTAATTAGAACCTTGATTCTTCTGAAGAACTACAGGTTCATCATTTGCTCTCTTCTCCTAATTTGTAGAACGACAGGCTCATCATTTGCTCTCTTCTCCTAATTTGTAGAACGACAGGCTCATCATTTGCTCTCTTCTCCTAATTTGTAGAACGACAGGCTCATCATTTGCTCTCTTCTCCTGATTTGAAGAACGACAGGCTTCTCATTGGTTCTCTTCTCCTGATTTGAAGAACGACAGGCTTCTCATCGGTTCTCTTCTCCTGATTTGAAGAACGACAAGCTTCTCATTGGTTCTCTTCTTCTGATTTGAAGAACGACAGGCTTCTCATTGGTTCTCTTCTCCTGATATGAAGAACGACAGGCTTCTCATTGGTTCTCTTCTCCTGATTTGAAGAACGACAGGCTCATCATTTGCTCTCTTCTCCTGATTTGAAGAACGACAGGCTTCTCATTGGTTCTCTTCTCCTGATTTGAAGAACGACAGGCTTCTCATTGGTTCTCTTCTCCTGATTTGAAGAACGACAGGCTTCTCATTGGTTCTCTTCTCCTGATTTGAAGAACGATAAGCTTCTCATTGGTTCTCTTCTCTTGATTTGAAGAACGACAGGCTTCTCATTGGTTCTCTTCTCCTGATTTGAAGAACGACAGGCTTCTCATTGGTTCTCTTCTCCTGATTTGAAGAACGACAGGCTTTTCATTGGTTCTCTTCTCCTGATTTGAAGAACGACAGGCTTCTCATTGGTTCTCTTCTCCTGATTTGAAGAACGATAAGCTTCTCATTGGCTCTCTTCTCCTGATTTGAAGAACGACAGGCTTCTCATTGGTTCTCTTCTCCTGATTTGAAGAACGACAGGCTTCTCATTGGTTCTCTTCTCCTGATTTGAAGAACGACAGGCTTCTCATTGGTTCTCTTCTCCTGATTTGAAGAACGATAAGCTTCTCATTGGTTCTCTTCTCCTGATTTGAAGAACGATAAGCTTCTCATTGCTTCTCTTCTCCTGATTTGAAGAACGATAAGCTTCTCATTGGTTCTCTTCTCCTGATTTGAAGAACGACAGGCTTCTCATTGGTTCTCTTCTCCTGATTTGAAGAACGGCAGGCTTCTCATTGGTTCTCTTCTCCTGATTTGAAGATCGACAGGCTTCTCATTGGTTCTCTTCTCCTGATTTGAAGAACGACAGGCTTCTCATTGGTTCTCTTCTCCTGATTTGAAGAACGACAGGCTTCTCATTGGTTCTCTTCTCCTGATTTGAAGAACGACAGGCTTCTCATTGGTTCTCTTCTCCTGATTTGAAGAACGACAGGCTTCTCATTGGTTCTCTTCTCCTGATTTGAAGAACGACAGGCTTCTCATTGGTTCTCTTCTCCTGATTTGAAGAACGACAGGCTTCTCATTGGTTCTCTTCTCCTGATTTGAAGAACGACAGGCTTCTCATTGGTTCTTTCTCCTGATTTGAAGAACGACAGGCTTCTCATTGGTTCTCTTCTCCTGATTTGAAGAACGACAGGCTTCTCATGGTTCTCTTCTCCTGATTTGAAGAACGACAGGCTTCTCATTGGTTCTCTTCTCCTGATTTGAAGAACGACAGGCTTCTCATTGGTTCTCTTCTCCTGATTTGAAGAACGACAGGCTTCTCATTGGTTCTCTTCTCCTGATTTGAAGAACGACAGGCTTCTCATTGGTTCTCTTCTCCTGATTTGAAGAACGACAGGCTTCTCATTGGTTCTCTTCTCTTGATTTGAAGAACGACAGCTTCTCATTGGTTCTCTTCTCTGATTTGAAGAACGACAAGCTTCTCATTGGTTCTCTTCTCCTGATTTGAAGAACGACAGGCTTCTCATTGGTTCTCTTCTCCTGATTTGAAGAACGACAGGCTTCTCATTGGTTCTTTCTCCTGATTTGAAGAACGACAGGCTTCTCATTGGTTCTCTTCTCTTGATTTGAAGAACGACAGGCTTCTCATTGGTTCTCTTCTCCTGATTTGAAGAACGACAGGCTTCTCATGGGTTCTCTTCTTCTGATTTGAAGAACGACAGGCTCTCATTTGCTCTCTTCTCCTGATTTGAAAACGACAGGCTCTCATTTGCTCTCTTCTCCTGATTTGAAAACGACAGGCTCTCATTTGCTCTCTTCTCCTGATTTGAAGAACGACAGGCTTCTCATTGGTTCTCTTCTCCTGATTTGAAGAACGACAGGCTTCTCATTGGTTCTCTTCTCCTGATTTGAAGAACGACAGGCTTCTCATTGGTTCTCTTCTTCTGATTTGAAGAACGACAGGCTTCTCATTGGTTCTCTTCTTCTGATTTGAAGAACGACAGGCTTCTCATTGGTTCTCTTCTCCTGATTTGAAGAACGACAGGCTTCTCATTGGTTCTCTTCTTCTGATTTGAAGAACGACAGGCTTCTCATTGGTTCTCTTCTTCTGATTTGAAGAACGACAGGCTTCTCATTGGTTCTCTTCTCCTGATTTGAAGAACGACAAGCTTCTCATTGGTTCTCTTCTCCTGATTTGAAGAACGACAGGCTTCTCATTGGTTCTCTTCTCCTGATTTGAAGAACGACAGGCTTCTCATTGGTTCTCTTCTCCTGATTTGAAGAACGACAGGCTTCTCATTTGTTCTCTTCTCCTGATTTGAAGAACGACAGGCTTCTCATTGGTTCTCTTCTCCTGATTTGAAGAACGACAGGCTTCTCATTGGTTCTCTTCTCCTGATTTGAAGAACGATAGGCTTCTCATTGGTTCTCTTCTCCTGATTTGAAGAACGACAGGCTTCTCATTGGTTCTCTTCTCCTGATTTGAAGAACGACAGGCTTCTCATTGGTTCTCTTCTTCTGATTTGAAGAACGACAGGCTTTCATTGGTTCTCTTCTCCTGATTTGAAGAACGACAGGCTTCTCATTGGTTCTCTTCTCCTGATTTGAAGAACGACAGGCTTCTCATTGGTTCTCTTCTCCTGATTTGAAGAACGATAAGCTTCTCATTGGCTCTCTTCTCCTGATTTGAAGAACGACAGGCTTCTCATTGGTTCTCTTCTCCTGATTTGAAGAACGACAGGCTTCTCATTGGTTCTCTTCTCCTGATTTGAAGAACGACAGGCTTCTCATTGGTTCTCTTCTCCTGATTTGAAGAACGATAAGCTTCTCATTGGTTCTCTTCTCCTGATTTGAAGAACGATAAGCTTCTCATTGGTTCTCTTCTCCTGATTTGAAGAACGACAAGCTTCTCATTGGTTCTCTTCTCCTGATTTGAAGAACGACAGGCTTTTCATTGGTTCTCTTTTCCTGATTTGAAGAACGACATGCTTCTCATTGGTTCTCTTCTCCTGATTTGAAGAACGACAGGCTTTTCATTGGTTCTCTTTCCTGATTTGAAGAACGATAAGCTTCTCATTGGTTCTCTTCTCCTGATTTGAAGAACGACAGGCTTTTCATTGGTTCTCTTCTCCTGATTTGAAGAACGATAAGCTTCTCATTGGTTCTCTTCTCCTGATTTGAAGAACGACATGCTTCTCATTGGTTCTCTTCTCCTGATTTGAAGAACGACATGCTTCTCATTGGTTCTCTTCTCTTGATTTGAAGAACGACAGGCTTCTCATTGGTTCTCTTCTCCTGATTTGAAGAACGACAGGCTTCTCATTGGTTCTCTTCTCCTGATTTGAAGAACGACAGGCTTCTCATGGGTTCTCTTCTCCTGATTTGAAGAACGACAGGCTTCTCATTGGTTCTCTTCTCCTGATTTGAAGAACGACAGGCTTCTCATTGGTTCTCTTCTCTGATTTGAAGAACGATAAGCTTCTCATTGGTTCTCTTCTCCTGATTTGAAGAACGACAGGCTTCTCATTTGTTCTCTTCTATTGATTTGAAGAACGACAGGCTTCTCATTGGTTCTCTTCTCCTGATTTGAAGAACGACAGGCTTCTCATGGGTTCTCTTCTTCTGATTTGAAGAACGACAAGCTTCTCATTGGTTCTCTTCTCTGATTTGAAGAACGACAGGCTTCTCATTGGTTCTCTTCTTCTGATTTGAAGAACGATAAGCTTCTCATTGGTTCTCTTCTCTTGATTTGAAGAACGATAAGCTTCTCATTGGTTCTCTTCTCTTGATTTGAAGAACGACAAGCTTCTCATTGGTTCTCTTCTCCTGATTTGAAGAACGACAAGCTTCTCATTGGTTCTCTTCTCCTGATTTGAAGAACGATAAGCTTCTCATTGGTTCTCTTCTCCTGATTTGAAGAACGACAGGCTTCTCATTGGTTCTCTTCTCTTGATTTGAAGAACGATAAGCTTCTCATTGGTTCTCTTCTCTTGATTTGAAGAACGACAGGCTTCTCATTGGTTCTCTTCTCTTGATTTGAAGAACGACAGGCTTCTCATTGGTTCTCTTCTCCTGATTTGAAGAACGACAGGCTTCTCATTGGTTCTCTTCTCTGATTTGAAGAACGACAGGCTTCTCATTGGTTCTCTTCTCCTGATTTGAAGAACGACAGGCTTCTCATGGTTCTCTTCTCTTGATTTGAAGAACGACAGGCTTCTCATGGGTTCTCTTCTTCTGATTTGAAGAACGACAGGCTTCTCATGGGTTCTCTTCTTCTGATTTGAAGAACGACAGGCTTCTCATGGGTTCTCTTCTCTGATTTGAAGAACGACAGGCTTCTCATGGGTTCTCTTCTTCTGATTTGAAGAACGACAGGCTTCTCATTGGTTCTCTTCTCCTGATTTGAAGAACGACAGGCTTCTCATTGGTTCTCTTCTCTGATTTGAAGAACGACAGGCTTCTCATGGGTTCTCTTCTTCTGATTTGAAGAACGACAGGCTTCTCATTGGTTCTCTTCTTCTGATTTGAAGAACGACAGGCTTCTCATTGGCTCTCTTCTCTGATTTGAAGAACGACAGGCTTCTCATTGGTTCTCTTCTCCTGATTTGAAGAACGACAGGCTTCTCATTGGCTCTCTTTTCCTGATTTGAAGAACGGCAGGCTTCTCATTGGCTCTTTTCTCCTGATTTGAAGAACGACAGGCTTCTCAACACTCGCTTCTCCTAATTTGAAGAACAAAAGGCTTCTCATTGGCTCTTTTCTCCTGATTTGAAGAACAACAGGCTTCTCTTTGGCTCTTTTCTCCTGATTTAAAGAACGACAGGTTAGTCTGTCGCCAACACTCTCTTCTCCTGATTTGAAGAACAACAGACTCATCATTGGCTCTCTTCTCCTGATTTGAAGAACAACAGGTTAGTCTATCACCAACACTCTCTTCTCCTAATTTGAAGAACGACAGGTTCATCTATCACCAACACTCTCCTCTCCTGATTTGAAGAACAACAGGTTAGTCTGTCGCCAACACTTTCTTCTCCTGATTTGAAGAACAACAGACTCATCATTGGCTCTCTTCTCCTGATTTGAAGAACAACAGGTTAGTCTATCGCCAACACTCTCTTCTCCTGATTTGAAGAACAACAGACTCATCATGGGCTCTTTTCTCTGATTTGAAGAACAACAGGTTAGTCTATCACCAACACTCTCTTCTCCTAATTTGAAGAACAACAGGTTAGTCTATCACCAACACTCTCTTCTCCTAATTTGAAGAACAACAGGTTAGTCTATCACCAACACTCTCTTCTCCTGATTTGAAGAACGACAGGCTCATTTATCGCCAACACTCTCTTCTCCTGATTTGAAGAACAATAGACTCATCATTGGCTCTCTTCTCCTGATTTGAAGAACAACATGTTAGTCTATCACAACACTCTCTTCTTGATTTGAAGAACAACAGGTTAGTCTGTCGCCAACACTCTCTTCTCCTAATTTGAAGAACAACAGGTTAGTCTATCGCCAACACTCTCTTCTCCTGATTTGAAGAACAACAGGTTAGTCTGTCGCCAACACTCTCTTCTCCTGATTTGAAGAACAACAGGTTAGTCTGTCGCCAACACTCTCTTCTCCTGATTTGAAGAACAACAGGTTAGTCTGTCGCCAACACTCTCTTCTCCCGATTTCAAGAACAACAGGTTAGTCTGTCGCCAACACTCTCTTCTCCTGATTTGAAGAACAACAGGTTAGTCTGTCGCCAACACTCTCTTCTCCTGATTTGAAGAACAACAGGTTAGTCTGTCGCCAACACTCTCTTCTCCTGATTTGAAGAACAACAGGTTAGTCTATCACCAACACTCTCTTCTCCTGATTTGAAGAACAACAGGTTAGTCTGTCGCCAACACTCTCTTCTCCTAATTTGAAGAACGACAGACTCATTTATCGCCAACACTCTCTTCTCCTAATTTGAAGAACGACAGACTCATTTATCGCCAACACTCTCTTCTCCTGATTTGAAGAACGACAGACTCATTTATCGCCAACACTCTCTTCTCCTAATTTGAAGAACAACAGGTTAGTCTATCACCAACACTCTTTTCTCCTAATTTGAAGAACGACAGGCTCGTCTGTCGCCAACATTCCTTTCTCTGGGCGTGAGAAATGAAAGCCAAGTAGACTAAACATACACATATGATCTTACCAGCCCGAACAACCTGACTCTATTGATTTATCGTCATGTAATAAATCTTTGTCCTAGGGAGTCATTTCTCCTCCGGTCTAATTTTTGGACGAGTTTGCTTTCCACCTTTGATTTATTTTTATTTGGTCAGACCTTGTAGACAGGTCTAGCGTTTCTGGATCACCACAGGAATTTGTAATTAATAATGGTCTTTGTCAACTTTGGTTCGTTTTATATTAAATCAAAGGTCAGCTGAGATAATTTTTAAAAAAGGCTAATTAATCATGAACAGAATGTTTACCTACCAGGTTAATTAGCTATATAGGTAATAACAATAACAATAACAGTTATAATAATGACATATACGTTCGCTGTTAGAGTCATTACTCGTTTCTTTCTACAGCTCTCACGCTGTCATCATCATCATCGAGTGCCGTCTCCGCAACGAAGGTTGCCTACCATGGAGCGCCATTCTGCTCTGTCTCTTGCTTTCACGGCGCCGGTTGTCATAGGCTGATTTGTCCATCTCATGCTGTAAACTCAATGTTTATAACAAATGTGGATGTTTGGGGTAGGAGCATATCATCACGCTAAATTTTTCGTGGAGGTCTGTTCTAGAGGACATGTGTGCATGACCACCATTAGCCCCTTCCAACTTACCCACTCACTCACTTTCTCGCCCGCTAGCCTACTCACTCTCACTTACCCAGAGCCACACACCCACCCACCACACACATACACATTATGAATGAATATACATCAAATTCACAAATTATTTTCAAGTGTTATCGCCACAGTGAAAGAAATGACAAACAAAAACAATGTGCATGGGTCGAGCACACACTTTAAAAAAATACTAATGTTATTAAAAAGACTTTCATCTGAAACCCACAGGGAAAGAGAAAACAAGGAAGCCGTTACAAAAAGTGGAGACGAAACTTTGGACCAAATAGCATACAGATGAGAAAGATGATAAAATGCAGTTATTGTTTCGACTTTGAACAACTTTTCTCTTGGTGTTGGAGAGTAAAAACTACACGTCCAGTGCAGTTGCCGCAAAGTGTTCTTCCAACAACCAAATGAAAAAATAAAAATCTTTTTTGACCTTACCTTTAAATGAATCCGTGACCATTTCATTTTTAGTAGATCGCCAGGTCGGTGTTAAGAGACATGAATAATGATAAAGGATTGGAGAGCTAATGTAGGCATATGTCCAAATGGAATGTAGGAAAGATAAGTGTAGAATAGAAAATGAGATAGTTGGGTTTAGTAAATCCCATAAAGGGTGCAACTATGGGCGTATAAAACATATCTAGCATGCACAATAATGGAATGGAAAGGTCTCTTCCTCCTCTTTTATTTCTCATTTGCCTCTCAACGTCGAGGGGAGATTTAATTTGCTGTTTTTTGCTCTTCTGTTGGCCTCTGCTGCTATGTTTCCTAATGTTTTTAATACTCCATCAATCTATGTTTTTACGTAGTCGGCCCCTTGAGTCTTGTATTCCCGCAACGTTTATTGAAGGCTCGTTGTGCTGTGCTCGTCCTGTCGTTAATCAAACACATTTCATCTCGATAGTGGTTATTTTTCATATTGTTCTTCAGTCTGAAGTCTAGGTCTGCATTGACAACACAACATTGGGATGAGGATTGCGTTGTAGAGTGCACGTTTTGCCTCTAAACAATAGTGGTAATACTTGTCCAATGATTTAACGAGCTTTTTTTTTTTTGCAGGAAAGGTCTCAACATCACTACATCACATATAGCAGTGGGAGACATAGAAAACTAGAAAGTGATAATGGATTTCCATGATGTTACCCCAACAACATGGAATAAACCAGACTAGACTTCCGATAGTTGAATTTTCATTTATTAACCGACTTTCTATCTCTTGAATAATATAACAGTTCACTTTATCTCCCGCATAAATTTAGTTGTATCATTGTGCACCTCGATGATGATTATTTTCTTCCTGAAATGTTCATACATCAACTAGATGATGGATAAAAGATTAGACGTTACAGTTGGAGAGGGTATCGTGTATGAAAGAGATCATCGCTGAGAGGGTGCCTGAAGATCGCATCGGAACGATAAAGAGAGAGGACATCAATAATACATTTTCATGAAGGAAATTATAATAACATGTCATTTACAGTCACTGTATCATAAAAGATAAAACTAACTGATGTAGTATCAGATGTTATATTATCATAGAGAAAATATCAGATGAGAATTCGGCAATAGACAGAGTATATATTAATGATAATAAATATAAAGATGATAACAAAATATATTTTGAGATAAGGTATATCCTGGGTATCCAGTGTTTGATGTTAGCTGTTAGGTTTACTGAGGACGTGGACGGCTTAGTTAGATGTAGATAAGAGGCACGGAGGGTTCCCTCCACGTGTGGGGCGGATAACATAGTGGTTTTATGGGGTCGTTGTCGCCATCACGCCAGGTCGCAATGGGGTCGTTGTCGCCATCACGCCAGGTCGCAATATTTTCTCACAAGTATGTTATTCATCTATGACTGGGTGAACCTAGGTGAAGACCTTGAGATAGGGATATACAGAAGAATGGGAAACATTTGATGGAAGAGAAGAAAACAAATGATGATTTTTTGAAACAGGTGACAATTTAGAAAGAGCTCTTGAACCCGATTCGAGAAAGAGAGAGATACCTTTTAAAACTCTTCTTGGACACAGTAAGTTATTGAACGTTGTCTTGGATAAGAATGCATAGTAGACGAAGTAGAGGTAAACAAAGAGTTAAGTGCCATCACAACACTGAGAGATGGACAGAATGGCTTCGTGCACCATCAAGGAAAGAGAGAGATGGACAGAATGGCTTCGTGCACCATCAATGAAAGAGAGAGATGGACAGAATGGCTTCGTGCACCATCAAGGAAAGAGAGAGATGGACAGAAAGGCTTCGTGCACCATCAATGAAAGAGAGAGATGGACAGAATGGCATTGTGCACCATCAAAGAAAGAGAGAGATGGACAGAATGGCAAAGTGCACCATCAAGGAAAGAGAGAGATGGACAGAATGGCTTCGTGCACCATCAAGGAAAGAGAGAGATGGACAGAATGGCTTCGTGCACCATCAAGGAAAGAGAGAGATGGACAGAATGGCAAAGTGCACCATCAAGGAAAGAGAGAGATGGACAGAATGGCTTCGTGCACCATCAAGGAAAGAGAGAGATTGACAGAATGGCTTCGTGCACCATCAAGGAAAGAGAGAGATGGACAGAATGGCTTCGTGCACCATCAAGGAAAGAGAGAGATGGACAGAATGGCTTCGTGCACCATCAAGGAAAGAGAGAGATGGACAGAATGGCTTCGTGCACCATCAAGGAAAGAGAGAGATAGACAGAATGGCAAAGTGCACCATCAAGGAAAGAAAGATATGGACAGAATGGCATTGTGCACCACCAAAGAAAGAGAGAGATGGACAGAATAGCAATGTGCACATTCAATGAGAGAGAGAGAGAAAGAGATTGCAATCCATGGTCACCAATTTTCGAAGCGGACACAACTCACGAACTTGATGATGAACCTTAAAGCCGTCGTTCGTAATGGAACCCTAACTCTTGTCCTTAGTAGTCCAGTTCACTAACCACCGAGTCATGGTGGTGCCCTTAGACGAGAATATCCTGTAGTATTTTTTCCCTTTCAAAAGAGATGACATAAGATGCGACATCATTGAGTGAGAATCAGATAAATATTGTGAATATACACCCCAAAAAGTAATGTTAATGCCATGAAAAATATACTAACATCAAAACAAATAACACTAGGGCTAGAACTAAAAGTGACAAAATGTTATATCTTTTCAATATTCCTGTATGGTGTAAAAACGTGGACATTAAACAAGACAACAAAACATAAAATTGAAGCCTTTGAAATATGGATTTATAGAAAAATAGGAAAAAATAGCATGGAAAGAAAAGAAAACAAACGATGAAGTATTAAAACAACTAAACATAAGACAGAACTACTAAATATAATTATAACAAGACAAATGAGATTTTTAGGGCCATGTTAAAGGACACAACAGCCTACTAAAAGTAATCTTGGGAGGGGAAATACTAGGTAAAAGAGGCAGAAGCAGACCAAGACTAACATGGATGAATAACATCAAATGATAGACAAGTCAACCTATGACAATCTGCACCATCAAAACAAGAGACAGAATGGAATGGCGCTCCATGGTAGTCAACCTTCGATGTGTAGACGGCACTTAGTGATGATGAATGTGGATATACAGGGCATTTTATGTTGGTGTTGGTGATAAAATGTTACACCGTTTTAGATCCAGGTGATGTGGCCAGTGCAAATGGTTTTCTGAGTTATGGTGGAGAAGTTTGATAGTATCCTTCCTTCCATCCTTCCATCCTTTCTTCCATCCTTCCATCCTTCCATCCTTCCTTCCATCCTTCCTTCCATTCTTCCTTCCATCCTTCCATCCTTTCTTCCATCCTTCCATCCTTCCTTCCATTCTTCCTTCCATCCTTCCTTCCTTCCATCATTCCATCCTTCCTTCAATCCATCCTTCCATCCTTCCTTCCATCCTTCCTTCCTTCGAAAACTACATTTCTAGAACTTCTAGACTAACCGATGTAACAAACCGCGCTGACTGAAGCGATCCTTATCTCGCTAGCTGATGTTTTTATTTTCTGTTTGTTTGTTTGTTTGTTTGTTTGTTTGTTTGTTTTTAATTGTTTGTTTGTTTGTTTGTTTGTTTGTTTGTTTGTTTGTTTGTTTGATTCTTTATTTCGGTTTTTTTTTCATTCTAGTGTTCACCTCATGACAACTAAAGAAATATGTACTCCTCTTCGTCATGCGTCCTTAAAAGGACGTTAAGTGGATCTACATACGTTGTGTTATGGTTTATTTGCGCCTTTCGGCCAAAAACATCCGAGTTCAGCGCGATAATTTTTTACAACTGGGTTGCCTTCCCTCTTAGATACATATTCGCTTGGCCAGACTAGATTGGTTAGTCCGTTACTAGAAGCACAGCGAATAGGTGGAGTAGAGTTTGGATGGTTTTGGTTCACCGATACTGACGTAAGCCATCACCTCTGTTGCTATCAGGGTTGCTTTAACTCCTGTTTTGTTTAATATGAAAACTGTTACCAAGGTTCTCAGCTGTGACGTAATGTGAGATCTTGATCAGCTGTAGGTCACTTACTCACGGATATCACAGAACGTTTAATTCGTTTGTTTAGAGTGATATAGTAACATCATGTAAAATACAATAAAGAGAAGTTATACTAACGTATATATTGTTAAAGTAAAAAAGTAAGTAAATAGCCCCCCCCTCCCCCCCCCCCCCCCGTCACGCCAAGTGGCGTATAGGGAATATGGTGTTAGTGACCCTATATTTTACAGACCTTCAGCACATGATTTTTGGGGTAATGTTGTCGGTATTACGCCCATGCTGCTTTACTTTCCCAGAAAAAAAATCCGGTACCCATTTGAGGTTGGTTGAACATGGAAGCCGTCGACCAGGATCGAACCAGACCTTTTGTTCTTTGTAGTCCAGTTCACTAACCAGCGAGCTATCGAGGCTCCATATTGTTAACAAATAACGAAAAATATTAACAGGACAGTGTTTAGAAAGTTAGTTATTACGTTACATTTGACATCGTCACCACCATCGTGGGTGTCCGGTTAGCGCAATCGATAGGCGGTTGGCTTACCACGGCAACAGCCGGGGTTCGTAATCCTGGCGAGGACACCTGGGTTTTACTAATTCCCTAAAAATTAGTAGGAGCCGCGATAGCTCAGTGGTTAGTGAACTGGACTACTACGGACAAGGGGTAGGGTTCGATCCCAACCGACGGCTCCGGGTTCACCCAGCCTTAAATGGGTACCGGATTTTTTCTGGGAAAGTAAAAGCAGCACGGGCGTAATACCGACCACATTACCCCAAAAATCATGTGCTGAAGGTCTGTAAAATATAGGGTCACTAACACCATATTTCCCTATACGCCACTTGGCGTGACGGGGGGTACTTTACTTTACTTTTACCATCATCGTGCAGTACCTGCTGACGTAGATGATCATGTCTCTCCACACCTGTTTTATTTAGTGTTTTTTAATTAATTCCGTTGTCGAATGTTTAGCAAACCACTCTATTAAAACTGCTTCTTATCTTTCCTGTCTGCTTCACTGTTGTTTTCTGCTGTCACAAAATATTTCATCAGTGTTTCTCTTTAATATCACATGGAGAAAAAGATGTTCATTTCCCCATCTGTTGTTGGTTTTAAGTCTTCTTTTTGCTTTAGCCTCTTCTACATTATCCTCTTTACTGTTTTGTTTTAGCTGTAAATGATATTCTATGCATTCTTCTGTTAAAAGAAACCATATTTCTGTAGACTCAGCCGATGTTCATTTCTGTTCTTCTATTGTACATGATACACATCCAAATGTCAAGACTGGCTGCACATAAAATTAAAGCACTCTTTCTTTATTTTCTTTCACAAATGTGTTTTGCATAATATATACCCCATTATTTGAAATGCAGCCTTCGCTTGACCTATTCTGTACCTTACATCTGTTGTACACCTACTATCTGAAGTTAATATCATTCCCAGTCATTTAAGTTCATTGACCTGTTTAATACTGCCCTGTTTACTTTCATCATGCATTTATGAGATGTATTTATCTTTAAGATACGATTTAAGGAATAAATATCAAGTAAACATTATGAATGAAGAGAACATGTAAAATAGTGTTATCAATCGTGTACTCATATCATAAGATAAAACATGATAAGTGAAGTGAATATCATATAAACATAGTGGTTGAAGAGGGTGTATTATACGACTGGATTATCAACATATAAGAAGCATATAGAAAAATAACCTCTACAGAGATGATTTGTTTTAGACGAATGACAGGAAACAGTCTGAGAGATAAGATCAGAAATGAAGAACTGAGAAAAAAGCTAGGAATAGCCCCCGCCATAGAATATATAAGGAAACAACAGATAAAATGGTTTTGCTACGTGACATGGCAGAAAGAACAAAACAAAACACAACGAGCCTTCAACAAACGTTGTGAGAACACCAGACCCAAAGGTCGACCACGAAAAAGATGGGTCGATGGAATATTAGAAGCACTAGGAAACATAACAGCAGCAGAGGCGAACAGAAGAGCAAAAGACCGCAAATTATATCTCTCCTCGACGCTGAAAGGCAGATGAGGAAGTAAAGAAGAAGAAGCATATATCAGAATAATTACTATTTGAGAATGTCTTAGATAATATGTAACTAATATAGACGGTCTTGTTGTATGAATAATAAATACAAGTGTGGTCATACAAACTATCATCAGTGGATTCAGTACATGTGTCAATGTTACTATAGAAACGATTATTGTGTTATTAGTTATGAACGGACATAATGCTAATTTAGAGACTAATTCATTGTGAGAGTGTTATTTTAAACATGGGTTGTTATTATATATAAACGTACATGTTTGAAATCGTCCCAGTGCAGTGGAGTGCAGCACAATGCTGAAGAGAGATACGTAAGGCCAAAAGGAGCAGATTTCACAACTTGGTGTAAACCACAACACTGCGCACCTACGCCCATTTTACGTCATTTTAAGAACGGACGATTACGAATAGTCGTCGAGTGAACGCTGAAGAAAAAGAAGAAAACAAATTGACAAGAACAAGCTTCTTGCTTTGATTTGTTCCTGTCTCATTAAACAGGAGATTGTACAAAAATGGACAAAATAGATATTGATCTGTATTCAGGAAGAGGAAAAATAACGTAGTTAGATGAAGAAATCACATTAAATATTGTTGTTATAGAGAGATATCATGTTAGCCATTATTTGTAAAGAAAGTGTGAAAATAAACAGTATTTCTTCAGAGAGTGTTCATCGTAATGTTACATTTACTTCCTCCATTGTTTTCCTAGTTCTCGTCTTTCGTTTGTAATTTGAATTTTTTACTTTGAACTTAGGAGCTCACAGAGACATTGTATAGGGTGTCTCACTCGCTACCGAACCTGCTGTTAGCCTCTCAGATTAGAGAGTCACCGTGATGACATTGCTGCTAACAATTCAGATTAGTGAGACACCGTGGGGTCATTGCCGTTAACCGCTCAGATTAGAGCGTTATCGTGAGGGCATTGCTGCTAACCGCTCGGATTAGAGAGTCACCGTGAGGACATTGCTGCTAACCGCTCAGATTAGAGAGTCACCGTGAGGACATTGCTGCTAACAATTCAGATTAGTGAGACACCGTGGGGTCATTACCGTTAACCGCTCAGATTAGAGCGTCACAGTGATGGCGTTGCCGTTAACCGCTCAGATTAGAGCGTCACAGTGAGGTCATTGCTGCTAACAACTCAGATCCTAGAGTCACTGTGAGGGCGTTGCTGCTAACAACTCAGATCCTAGAGTCACCGTGAGGGCATTGCTGCTAACAACTCAGATTAGAGAGTTACATGAGGTCATTGCTGCTAACAACTCAGATCCTAGAGTCACTGTGAGGGCGTTGCTGCTAACAACTCAGATCCTAGAGTCACCGTGAGGGCGTTGCTGCTAACAACTCAGATCCTAGAGTCACCGTGAGGGCGTTGCTGCTAACAACTCAGATTAGAGAGTTACATGAGGTCATTGCTGCTAACAACTCAGATCCTAGAGTCACTGTGAGGTCATTGCTGCTAACAACTCAGATCCTAGAGTCACTGTGAGGGCATTGCTGCTAACAACTCAGATTAGAGAGTTACATGAGGTCATTGCTGCTAACAACTCAGATTAGAGAGTTACATGAGGTCATTGCTGCTAACAACTCAGATCCTAGAGTCACTGTGAGGGCATTGCTGCTAACAACTCAGATCCTAGAGTCACCGTGAGGGCGTTGCTGCTAACCGCTCAGATTAGAGCGTCAACGTGAGGGCATTGCTGCTAACCGCTCAGATTAGAGCGTCACCGTGAGGGCATTGCTGCTAACAACTCAGATTCTAGAGTCACTGTGAGGGCATCTCCGCTAACCGCTCAGATTAGAGAGTTACATGAGGTCATTGCTGCCAACTGCTGGAGGTTATGGTAATATGGCCATACTGTCCTACACACTTCCAAGCTTACATCGCACTAAACACTTTTATCCAAACACACTGAGAAAACTATAATTGGATAACATGCACTTTTTTTCAATACCAGTTGGTGAATTAAAACATGGCGAAGAAAGATTTCTTAGGTTAAGAGGTTAACATTGAAGTGAACAATCCTGTCAATATTTTGTAAATAAACTGTATTTAATTTTGTGAAACTTCAAGACAAAACAAGCGACCCCGACCTCAGTTTTCCATTCTGTTATGGCACAGGCTGTTACTGAGGAAACAAACTGGCGATGTCTTGGTTAACAGTCAGGTAGTCGATCAGTGGCATCTGTAGGCGGTCGAGTTTGAATTTATAAACTTGTGGACCGTTTCCTGATAGGATAAAAGCAAAGAAATGCATAACAATGCGAGGCTGTAGTAAAGTTTAACTGTAAGGAGAATTATAGAAAAAAATTTTAGAAAAAAAAAATAGAAAATAAAATTTTTAACGGCATGGTTAGAACATTACGTAATAATTGGTGACACATATTAGGAAAAACGTTTCGGCCCACTAGGCTTTCAGCAGGAACACACATACAACAAACACAGATATGTATTTACAAAAAGAAAAGAGAATAAATAAAAAACAAAGTTATTTCCAACAAAAAATTTCTAATTCGCAATTATTATTATTTTTAAAATTATTTTTTATTTGTTGTTTTAAATACATATCTGTGTGTGTGTATTATGTTTTTTCCTGTTGAAGGCCTATTCGACCGAAACATCGTTCGAATTTGTGTCGTACGCATGTTACGTAACGCTTTAACCATACCGTTTTTTTTTTCTATTTCTTTTTCTGACTATTTTTTTTCTATGCTATTTTTTTTCTGTCTATTTTTTCTTTTCTATCATTTTTCTGTCTATTTTTTTCTGTCTATTTTTTTCTGTCCATTTTTTTCTTTTCTATTTTTTTCTGTCTGTTTTATTTTTCATTTCTATTTTCTAGATACAATATACTTATGTTATGTTATGTTATGTTATGTTAGTTAGGATCATCATCAAAGCACACATGCGAAGAAGCTTTTATCTCCTTCGTAAAAATGTTCATCAGCACACAACGACTGATTGAGCCAGTCCGATGTTAGTTGATCTATCCTCTCATTCCTCCAGAATATCGTTCTCTCCTTGCAACACTGGTCTACTTTCGTTAGACTAATCTTAACGTCGGTGTGACATCTCATTAACATTGTACCTGAATGATAACGTCGGTGTGACATCTCATTAACACTGTACCTGAATGATAACGTCGGTGTGACATCTCATTAACATTGTACCTGAATGATAACGTCGGTGTGACATCTCATTAACATTGTACCTGAATGATAACGTCGGTGTGACATCTCATTAACACTGTACCTGAATGATAACGTCGGTGTGACATCTCATTAACATTGTACCTGAATGATAACGTCGGTGTGACATCTCATTAACACTGTACCTGAATGATAACGTCGGTGTGACATCTCATTAACACTGTACCTGAATGATAACGTCGGTGTGACATCTCATTAACACTGTACCTGAATGAAACATGGACAGCAGAAGGAAAAGAAAACTGAAACCCATGAAATGTGAATTTATAGAAGAATGAGAAATATTGTGTGAACATGGAGGAAAATCACCATCATTACACAACACAACGAGTCTTCAATGAATGTTGCGAGAACACCAGAACCAAGAGCCGACCACGAAAAAAGTGGATTGAAAGAATATTAGAAACACTATGAAACATGAAAGCAGGAGAGCCCAACAGAAGAGCAAAAGACCGTAAACTATATGAGTGAGAAAGGAAAGAAGAATGCGGAAGAAAAATTAAAAAAAAAATAAAGTTCAAAACAGCTGAAAATGAAGAAAGAGTTATTGAGGAAAGTAGAACAAGAGAAAAGATTTTTTGAGACACATTAAAGAACGATAACTTGAGTGATCTCGACGGGGAAGATTAATAGGTAAATAACGTTCTAATGTAAAGTAATAAAATATATCTTGTGCTAGAAGTCTATGTCAAAAGAAGTGTGAGAGTTTATCGGTGCTATATAGAGATTTTTTTTTAAATTTGAATTCGTAAACATAACACAAAATGAAATAATGAAGAGACTATTAGAGAACCCAGACATTGGTTCCGTACAAGAAAAAAGGAAAAGATGATTAGAGAACCCAGACATCGGTTCCGTACAAGAAAAAAGGAAAAGATGATTAGAGAACCCAGACATCGGTTCCGTACAAGAAAAAAGGAAAAGATGATTAGAGAACCCAGACATCCTTTCCGTAGAAGAAAAAAGGAAAAGATGATTAGAGAACCCAGACATCGGTTCCGTACAAGAAAAAGGAAAAGATGATTAGAGAACCAAGACATCGGTTCCGTACAAGAAAAAGGAAAAGATGATTAGAGAACCCAGACATCGGTTCCGTACAAGAAAAAAGGAAACGATGATTAGAGAACCCAGACATCGGTTCCGTAGAAGAAAAAAGGAAAAGATGATTAGAGAACCCAGACATCGGTTCCGTACAAGAAAAAAGGAAAAGATGATTAGAGAACCCAGACATCGGTTCCGCAGAAGAATGTTGAGAGTTTCTCGAACAGCTAAAAGGACCAATGAGGTAAACCTCAAAGAGGCCAACACAAAAAGGAAGCTTCTAAAAACATAAGAAAAGAAGCAATTAATGTTTTCGGGCATATTATGAGACGAAGAAAATTGAATACGTGGATACAACTAGTAAAATGTAAGGAAAAAGTAAGAGAGAGAGATGATCGTGGACGACAAGTGAGAAGATACTGGACAGCATGGTGACGTCGCACGGTCAAGGTCAACAGTCAGTAAAAAAGATGTACCGAGGACAGTGAAATGTGGAAGGACATGATCACCTACACCATCCGGTATGGTACATAATGATGATGATGAAATTAAAATCAAAATATGTACAGGAGAACCTATGACAGCGTGGACCAGCAAGGCCAGAGAACAGGTGAAACAGCGATTCAGGGATAATGGTTAGTCGGAGGAATGTGTTCTATTTTTGTGGTTATTGAGTTATTGAGTTGTTTGCAGGTCATCATCATTGTACTCCGAACATGTCCATAGGTGCTCAGACCCCCTCCTCAGCAATTCCCTCAGTGTCCAGCGACTGACGACTCCAGTTCTATGTTGGTTGATAAGTCTTCTTACACGGCCACTAAGTTTCTCATTTCTGGCTGTGCCCAACTTAACTCCCATTTCCATCATTCGAAGAAGTGACGTGGATCTGTGTTTGTCGAAGTCCTGTGCTCTTCCCACATCTCGGAGGGCATTGATGATGTTCGCCCGATCCATTGGTTGCCCGTCCTCAACAACAGCGCTGCTAGCCAACCTGTCCTCCCTTTCATTTCTCCGTACTCCCGCATGTCCAGGGACATAGACAAAGGTGACCAGGAAGAAATGCGATCAAGTTCGTCTTGCATTGTGGAGGCGATTCCCCGTCTGTCTCTTCCCTGTCGATATACCAGAATATCATCAACAAAAGTCATAGTTCTTCCCCTCCCATCCAGCTGTTGATCCGTGATCATTATTGTGTACACGTTAAATAGAACTGGTGACAATGGTGAGCCTTGTGGCAGCCCTGGATTTTTGTGGTACTGAACAGAGCACGTCACTACTGTTATATCATATATTCATTTTATGTGAAGAATAGCACAATAGTGTGTATGAGAGAGAGAGAGAGAGAGAGAGAATGGAAGAAAAGATTAAATATCTTTGAAGTTAGCGGTTTATTTGAGGGTTCAGAGTCTAAAGGTAGGACGCCAGCCCCCTGATAGACAGGCCTTGAGTGCGAATCCTGCCACAGACAGTGGCAATTATTCGTTTCGAAATCGTGTTTTTTCTTATATTCTCGGATTTATAATTTCCGGATCTTTGGATGGTGAGATCCGATAACTAACCACCTCGGATAACGGCGAAGAACATCTTGAACTCGCTCAAGTTAAGGAACCCCTGGCTGTTAACAATCTAAGAGAGTAGGCAAAGAAATGGATGCCGTCCGGGCAAAACTAACCATGCCGGAGACAGCTGATTCCGGCCGAAATGGACAGAAATCGAATCTTTGCCGTCAACCAGGGACACGAAGCATCAGTGCTCGTTTAATGGGTGCACTCCGAGAAGAAAAAATATGCATCATCATCAAGCTGCTTGTCCCTGTTGAAATGTGGCTCCCACGAGCTCAATACAAGGAAAGGTGCCAGGCTAAAAAGAGGCAAATCATGGGCGGACCGGGCAGAAGATGTCATCAAACAGGTCTGTGAACTTACCAATATCAACGTTGGCGAGGAGTGGATACCGGTGCCTACGTCATTCAAGGGGACTTTCTCGTGTATTGTCACACTCGACAGGAAAAGTAAGGAACATAACCCGGTCGTGGTTAATCCTGAGGTCAACGGTCTCATCTGCGATAACACCGATGAGAAAGATGCAGTCATCTATACAGATGGAGCTGTAAGACAACACCAAAGAAGTGCATGGGCATTTACAGCACGCTCGACAGGCATAATAGTCAAAGAAGACAGTGGTGCATACGTCATGACCACGAGTAGCATGACAATGGGGGTGATGGCAGTGACCAAGGCATTCAAATGGTTAGAGTCACAAGACTACACCCACGCATGTATACTGAGTGATTCGATGAGCATGATAAAAGAATGTGGAGACAGGCTCTGTACGCATGCAATGGGTAGAGTCATTGCAGAAGTCCAAAATACGTAAGATCACATTTGTCTATGTCCCTGACATGCGGGGGTACGGGACGTGAAAGAGCGGACAGTTATCTAGCTGCGCTGTCGTTGAGGACGGGCAACCAATGGATCGGGCGGACATCATCAATGCCCTCCGAGATATGGGAAGAGCACAGGACTTCGACAAACACAGATCCACGTCACTTCTTCGGATGATAGAGATGGGAGTTAAGATGGACACATCTAAAAATGAGAAACTTAGTGGGCGTGTAAGAAGACTTATCAACCAACACAGAACTGGAGTCGTCAGTCGCTGGACACTGCGGGATTTGCTGAGGAGGGGATTTGAGCACCTATGGACATGTTCGGAGTGCAATGATGATGACCCGCAAATAACTCAATAACGTGGCTCCAATGACAGATACTGCGAACTTTGTTCTCTCCTGCGCGAGATGACCAGTCAGTCCCAGCTCGTCTGTTCTATCTTGCAACCAAATTCTTCTAGTCCTTCTTTCTCACGTTTACCTAACATCATTCATTCCATAATTATCTACCATTGGCCCAGTCGTTTTACTTGACCAAAGAATTTTCATTTCCTTCATTTTGGCCACTTTATCAACAAATTTGTGTCTGAAAATTCTTTACAAAATGAACATTTGTGTTCTGTGCATTATATCCTGAGTATTGTTTGTTGTAACACTTACATTCGAAAGCATTGAGTCATTTTTCAGCAGACATATCGATAGTCCATGTTTCACGTCAATAAGTAGCTGAGTGAAAAGAGGGTCCTTTCAAAAACAAAACAAGTTTGTATTGCTTATATTGGTAATAAAATATGCACTTTGCCATTACCGGAAGTGAGAAAATGCAACAATCTGGCAAATCAACATGGAAGTGGCTTTTGAAGACGGCAGGTACAAAGGTAACCACAGAGGACATTATATTGTTCTTCTTTGTCCCATAACCCCTACTGGTTGTTGGGATACCAGTGACAGAATTTATTAACCTTTTCCATTTCTCTCTATTTTCCGTCAGACTTTGGGAAAGTCAAGGCTTTTCCATTTCTCTCTATCTTCCGTCAGACTTTGGGAAAGTCAAGACTTTTCCATTTCTCTCTATCTTCCGTCAGACTTTGGGAAAGTCAAGGCTTGTATCTTTGTTGATGTTATCGTCCTATCGCTTTCTCTGTCTGCCCCTCTTTCTCTCTCGCTTCAGTTTCTCGCAGAATGGTCTTTGCTAGTCGAGACGCTGGAGATACGTAACAAAACCATTTCACTTTGCTCTTCTGCACAATAGTAAATGATCGCCATGAACTCCTATTGCTAGTTGTGTCTTTTGCGATCCTTTTTGTTATGATACGATCTAAGAAACAGATGGCCAATGAAATTGTTGGCATCAAATAAGGGGATCTCATTATCATCATCAACATCATCATGTGCCATACCGTTTGGCGTGGGCGATTATGTTCTTCCACAAAATTCTATCATCAGTCTATCGTATCAGTTCTTTTGTTGACTGTTTTCCATGCCATGACACCAAGCTATCTAATATTTTCTCTCTTTGTCGTCCGCTATCTCTCTTTCCCTGTATTTTGCCAGTTGTAACCAAGTATTTCAACCTTCCTCTTCTCAGGATCTGTCCGAAAAATGTTGATTGTTTCTTTTTGATGTTTTTAGGAGCTGCCTTCTTGTGTTGGCCTCTTTTAGAATTCTCTCATTGGTCTTTTTGCTGTCCAAGAAATTTTCAACATTCTTCTGAGAAATCTAATTTCTGTGGCCTCTAATCGTCTTTTTTCATTTGTGTGTTTACTATCCATGATTCGCTTCCATAGATCAGAATTGGTTCTAGATAGCACAGATGAGCTCTCTTTCTCACTTCTATTGACATATATTAGTTGCATAAGATACTTTTCAATTTCTGAAATGTTATTTTGGCTTGAGCTATTCTGCTTATTATTTCTCATGTGTATCTTCCATCTGGTGTTATTATTGTGTCCAAATATTTGAAACGTTGCACTTGTTTCAAATTTGTCGTGTTTATTTTTATGTAGCATGATGGTGGTGATTGTTTCTTCGATATGACCATTAATTCTGTTTTCTTACTATTCAGACTTAGACCTTCCTTATTGTTTTCTTTACTATTATGCCCATCATTTCTTGTAGTTCATTCTCTGCTATTAAGACTGTTTCACTCGCATATCGCAAATTATTTATGTTGTTACTATTGCCTTCTTTTATGTGGGATCTACATTAGAATAAACGCAGAAAGTGGCATACAAAAGGGAAGATTGGAGTGTGTAACTGATCATATTGACACGCCAAAGACTTCCAAAGCAGCTAGGCGATCGGGCTAAATTCAGCATAATAAGTAGACACGTGACCTGCATTGGAATAGAGAGAAAGCGCAACCAAAGATTGGACAAGTAGAAGTTACAGAAACATGGACAAGGACCTGGACGTGTCACTCGTTGACTCATCGCCTTTGAAACGGTCAATTGTGAATTCTATCTACTCTATAGTGCAAAACGTCCCAACTTCTGCGTATAATAATGAATTAAGCTTACGAGAATGGCTTGACAGAAGGTCAACAACAGAAATAATAAATAAGTGTCGAGATCGAAAGTTGTGGAGAGACATGATCACCTAAGGCAGAGGGGCCCGGTACTTGATGATGATGATGATACTACATAAATGTATATACGTAAGATTGTGTACGTGTGTATTAACATATATGTATTTGTGTATGAATACATGTATGTGTGTATATGTGTGTATATATGTACACTTGAGTACGTATATGTGTATGTTTGTGTAAGAATATGTGTAAGTCTGTGTGCTCGTGTATGTGTGTATGTTTGTGCATGTTTGTGTGAATGTGTGTCAGCGTATGTATGTATGTATGTATGTATGTATGAGTGCGTGTATAAATGTTTTAAAGCGGACGACAGCAAAATGTTAACAGTTTATCGAGCACAGAAGAAGTAGCAGAAGAAGTAGCAGAAGAGGAAGAAGAAGCAGATGTAGAAGAAGAATAAAATAGGAGAAGTAAACAGCTAAAAAAAAGCTCTTCATTTTTAATATTTTGAAGCCGCTTGTAATAAGATGACATGAGAGACAGCATCTGCACTGCTCTTATACATACCTCACGAACGCAATGAATCATGGATATTATTAAAAGGAACAAAGAGGTATAAACCACACATTGATTTTACATTAAAATACGTAGATGAGTTGTGTTGTAGTTTAATGTAAACTGCTATATTTACGCATTTTGATTCAGCACATCTAACATCATCACGTTTGTGGGTGTCGGGTTGTCGTTTCTATTAAATCATCATCGTCAAGTACCGGGCCAGCTGGCGTAGGTGATCATGTCTTTCCACAACTTTCGATCTCGACAGTGATTTATCATTTCTATTGTTGACCTTCTGCCAAGCCATTCTCTTAAGCTGTCTGGTATTATTTCTCTTTGCTTCCCTCTATCTCTTCGTCTCTCAATTTTTGTAGTTGTTAAAATATATTCCAGTTGTTCTCTTCTCATTACATGACTAAAAAATGATGATTGTTTCTTCCTAATATTGGAAATTAGCTCTAGTTTTGCTGTGACCTCTTTCAGAATATTTTGATTACTTTTCTTAGCTGTCCATGGTATTCTCAACATTCTTCTGTAAAACCACATTTATACAGACTCCAATGATTTTGTTGTCTTTTGTCCTATTGTCCATGATTCACATCCATATGTTAAGACTGGCTATACGTAATATATATGCACAAACTACAAATGAAATGGTTTGGGAAATTAGAATGAAACCAGACCAAATATCATCAATAGAATTATATCTACGAACATCAAAACAGAGGGTAAGAGGAAGACCAAGGAAAATATGGATAGATGGAATAAAAAAAAACACATGAAAAGATACAAACCTTTTTTTTTAACAGCAAATATATTCACCGAAGAAAGACGTTCCATTTTTGAAAAGAGAGAAACAAACAAGCATGCAAATATATAGAGACACCATACCATAGTATGCTGACAACAACAAGCAACTAAATATCTAGAGACACCATAGTATACTGACAACAACAAGCAACCAAATATCTAGAGACATCATAGTATACTGACAACAACAAGCAACCAAATATCTAGAGACATCATAGTATACTGACAACAACAAGCAACCAAATATCTAGAGACACCATAGTATACTGACAACAACAAGCAACCAAATATCTAGAGACATCATAGTATACTGACAACAACAAGCAACCAAATATCTAGAGACACCATAGCATACTGACAACAACAAGCAACCAAATATCTAGAAACATCATAGTATACTGACAACAACAAGCAACCAAATATCTAGAGACATCAAAGTATACTGACAACAACAAGCAACTAAAAATCTAGAGACATCATAGTATACTGACAACAACAAGCAACCAAATATCTAGAGACATCATAGTATACTGACAACAACAGATAACAAAATATCTAGAGACATCATAGTATACTGACAACAACAAGCAACCAAATATCTAGAGACATCATAGTATACTGACAACAACAAGTAACCAAATATCTAGAGACATGATAGTATACCGACAACAAGCAACCAAATATCTAGAGACAACATAGTATACTGACAACAACAAGCAACCAAATATCTAGAGACATCATAGTATACTGACAACAACAATAACCAAATATCTAGAGACACCATAGTATACTGACAACAAGTAACCAAATATCTAGAGAAATCATAGTATACTGACAACAACAAGCAACCAAATATCTAGAGACATCATAGTATACTGACAACAACAAGCAACCAAATATCTAGAGACACCATAGTATACTGACAACAACAAGCAACCAAATATTTAGAGACATCATAGTATACAGACAAGTAACCAAATATCTAGAGACATCATAGTATACCGACAACAAGTAACCAAATATCTAGAGACATCATAGTATACTGACAACAACAAGCACCCAAATATCTAGAGACATCAAAGTATACTGGCAACAAAAAGCAACCAAATATCTAGAGACACCATAGTATACTGACAACAACAAGCAACCATATATCTAGAGACACAATAGTATACTGACAACAACAATCAACCAAATATCTATAGGTACCATAGTATAATGACAACAACAAGCAACCATATATCTAGAGACACCATAGTATACTAAAAACAACAAGAAACCATATATCTAGAGACACCATAGTATACTGACAACAACAAGCAACCAAATATCTAGAGACATCATAGTACACTGACAACAACAAGCAACCAAATATCTAGAGACATCATAGTATACTGACAACAACAAGCAACCAAATATCTAGAGACATCATAGTATACTGACAACAACAAGTAACCAAAATATCTAGAGACATCATAGTACAGTGACAACAACAAGCAACCAAATATCTAGAGACATCATAGTATACTGACAACAACAAGCAACCAAATATCTAGAGACATCATAGTACACTGACAACAACAAGCAACCAAATATCTAGAGACATCATAGTACACTGACAACAACAAGCAACCAAATATCTAGAGACATCATAGTACAGTGACAACAACAAGCAACCAAATATCTAGAGACATCATAGTATACTGACAACAACAAGCAACCAAATATCTAGAGACATCATAGTATAGTGACAACAACAAGCAACCAAATATCTAGAGACATCATAGTATACTGGCAACAACAAGCAACTAAATATCTAGAGACATCATTGTATACTGACAACAACAAGCAACCTTATATCTAGAGACATCATAGTACACTGACAACAACAAGCAACCAAATATCTAGAGACATCATAGTATAGTGACAACAACAAGCAACCAAATATCTAGAGACATCATAGTATACTGACAACAACAAGCAACCAAATATCTAGAGACATCATAGTACACTGACAACAACAAGCAAATAAATATATAGAGACATCATAGTATACTGACAACAACAAGCAACCAAATATATAGAGACATCATAGTACACTGACAACAACAAGCAACCAAATATCTAGAGACATCATAGTACAGTGACAACAACAAGCAACCAAATATCTAGAGACATCATAGTATACTGACAACAACAAGCAACCAAATATCTAGAGACATCATAGTATAGTGACAACAACAAGCAACCAAATATCTAGAGACATCATAGTATACTGGCAACAACAAACAACTAAATATCTAGAGACATCATTGTACACTGACAACAACAAGCAACCATATATCTTGAGGCACCATAGTATACTGACAACAAGCAACCAAATCTCTAGAGACATCATAGTATACTGACAACAACAAGCAACCAAATATCTAGAGACACTATAGTATACTGACAACAACAAGCAACCAAATATCTAGAGACATCATAGTATACCGACAACAAGCAACCATATATCTAGAGACACCATAGTATACTGACAACAACAAGCAACCAAATATCTAGAGACACCATAGTACACTGACAACAACAAGCAACCATATATCTAGAGACATCATAGTATACTGACAACAAACAACCAAATATCTAGAGACATCATAGTATACTGACAACAACAAGCAACCAAATATCTAGAGACACCATAGTATACTAACAACAACAAACAACCAAATATCTAGAGACATCATAGTATACTGACAACAACAAGCAACCAAATATCTAGAGACATCATAGTATACTGACAACAAGCAACCAAATATCTAGAGACATCATAGTATACTGACAACAACAAGCAACCAAATATCTAGAGACACCATAGTATACTGACAACAACAAGCAACCAAATATCTAGAGACATCATAGTATACTGACAACAACAAGCAACCAAATATCTAGAGACATCATAGTATACCGGCAACAACAAGCAACTAAATATCTAGAGACATCATAGTATACCGACAACAAGCAACCAAAAATCTAGAGACATCATAGTACACTGACAACAACAAGCAACCAAATATCTAGAGACACCATAGTATACCGACAACAACAAGCAACCAAATATCTAGAGACATCATAGTATACTGACAACAACAAGCAACCAAATATCTAGAGACATCATAGTATACTGACAACAACAAGCAAATAAATATATAGAGACACCATAGTATACTGACAACAACAAGCAACAAATATCTAGAGACATCATAGTATACTGACAACAACAAGCAACCAAATATCTAGAGACATCATAGTATACTGACAACAACAAGCAACCAAATATCTAGAGACATCATAGTATACTGACAACAACAAGCAACCAAATATCTAGAGACATCATAGTATACTGACAACAACAAGCAACCAAATATCTAGAGACATCATAGTACACTGACAACAACAAGCAACCATATATCTAGAGACATCATAGTATACTGACAAGAACAAGCAACCAAATATCTAGAGACATCATAGTATACTGACAACAACAAGCAACCAAATATCTAGAGACATCATAGTACACTGACAACAACAAGCAACCAAATATCTAGAAACATCATAGTATACTGACAACAACAAGCAACTAAATATCTAGAGACATCATAGTATACTGACAACAACAAGCAACCAAATATCTAGAGACATCATAGTATACTGACAACAACAAGCAACCAAATATCTAGAGACATCATAGTATACTGACAACAACAAGCAACCAAATATCTAGAGACATCATAGTATACTGACAACAAGTAACCAAATATCTAGAGACATCATAGTATACTGACAACAACAAGCAACCAAATATCTAGAGACATCATAGTATACTGACAACAACAAGCAACCAAATATCTAGAGACATCATAGTATACTGACAACAACAAGCAACCAAATATCTAGAGACATCATAGTACACTGACAACAACAAGCAACCAAATATCTAGAGACATCATAGTATACAACAACAAGCAACCAAATATCTAGAGACATCATAGTATACTGACAACAACAAGCAACCAAATATCTAGAGACATCATAGTATAGTGACAACAACAAGCAACCAAATATCTAGAGACATCATAGTATACTGACAACAACAAGCAACCAAATATCTAGAGACATCATAGTATACTGACAACAACAAGCAACCAAATATCTAGAGACATCATAGTATACTGACAACAACAAGCAACCAAATATCTAGAGACATCATAGTATACTGACAACAACAAGCAACCAAATATCTAGAGACATCATAGTATACTGACAACAACAAGCAACCAAATATCTAGAGACATCATAGTATACTGACAACAAGCAACCAAATATCTAGAGACATCATAGTACACTGACAACAACAAGCAAATAAATATCTAGAGACATCATAGTATACTGACAACAACAAGCAACCAAATATCTAGAGACATCATAGTACACTGACAACAACAAGCAACCAAATATCTAGAGACATCATAGTACAGTGACAACAACAAGCAACCAAATATCTAGAGACATCATAGTATACTGACAACAACAAGCAACCAAATATCTAGAGACATCATAGTATAGTGACAACAACAAGCAACCATATATCTAGAGACACCATAGTTTACTGACAACAACGAGCAACTAAATATCTAGAAACACCATAGTACACTGACAACAACAAGCAACCATATATCTAGAGACACCATAGTATACTGACAACAAACAACCAAATCTCTAGAGACATCATAGTATACTGACAACAACAAGCAACCAAATATCTAGAGACACCATAGTATACTAACAACAACAAACAACCAAATATCTAGAGACACTATAGTATACTGACAACAACAAGCAACCAAATATCTAGAGACATCATAGTATACCGACAACAAGCAACCAAAAATCTAGAGACATCATAGTATACTGACAACAACATGCAACCATATACCTAGAGACACCATAATATACTGACAACAACAAGCAACCAAATATCTAGAGACATCATAGTATACTGACAACAACAAGCAACCAAATATCTAGAGACATCATAGTATACCGACAACAACAAGCAACCAAATATCTAGAGACATCATAGTATACTGACAACAACAAGGAACAAATATATAGAGACATCATAGTATACTGACAACAACACGCAACCAAATATCTAGAGACATCATAGTATACTGACAACAACAATCAACCAAATATCTAGAGACATCATAGTATACTGACAACAACAAGCAACCAAATATCTAGAGACACCATAGTATACTGACAACAACAAGCAACTAAATATCTAGAGACATCATAGTATACTGACAACAAAAATCAACCAAATATCTAGAGACATCATAGTATACTGACAACAACAAGCAACCAAATATCTTGAGACATCATAGTACACTGACAACAACAAGCAACCATATATCTAGAGACATCATAGTATACTGACAACAACAAGCAACCAAATATCTAGAGACATCATAGTATACTGACAACAACAAGTAACCAAATATCTAGAGACATCATAGTACAGTGACAACAACAAGCAACCAAATATCTAGAGACATCATAGTATACTGACAACAACAAGCAACCAAATATCTAGAGACATCATAGTACACTGACAACAACCAGCAACCATATATCTAGAGACATCATAGTACACTGACAACAACAAGCAACCAAATATCTAGAGACATCATAGTATACTGACAACAACAAGCAACCAAATATCTAGAGACATCATAGTATACTGACAACAACAAGCAACCAAATATCTAGAGACATCATAGTACACTGACAACAACAAGCAACCAAATATCTAGAGACATCATAGTATACTGACAACAACAAGCAACCAAATATCTAGAGGCATCATAGTACACTGACAACAACAAGCAACCAAATATCTAGAGACATCATAGTACAGTGACAACAACAAGCAACCAAATATCTAGAGACATCATAGTATACTGACAACAACAAAGCAACCAAATATCTAGAGACATCATAGTATAGTGACAACAACAAGCAACCAAATATCTAGAGACATCATTGTATACTGACAACAACAAGCAACCATATATCTTAAGACATCAAAGTATACTGACAACAACAAGCAACCATATATCTAGAGACACCATAGTTTACTGACAACAACGAGCAACTAAATATCTAGAAACACCATAGTACACTGACAACAACAAGCAACCATATATCTAGAGGCACCATAGTATGCTGACAACAAGCAACCAAATCTCTAGAGACATCATAGTATACCGACAACAAGCAACCAAATATCTAGAGACACCATAGTATACTGACAACAACAAGCAACCAAATATCTAGAGACATCATAGTATACTGACAACAACAAGCAACCAAATATCTAGAGACACCATAGCATACTGACAACAACAAGCAACCAAATATCTAGAGACATCATAGTATACTGACAACAACAAGTAACCAAATATCTAGAGACATCAAAGTATACTGACAACAACAAGCAACTAAAAATCAAGAGACATCATTATATACTGACAACAACAAGCAACCAAATATCTAGAGACATCATAGTATACTGACAACAACAGATAACCAAATATCTAGAGACATCATAGTATACTGACAACAACAAGCAACCAAATATCTAGAGACATCATGGTATACTGACAACAACAAGTAACCAAATATCTAGAGACATGATAGTATACCGACAACAAGCAACCAAATATCTAGAGACAACATAGTATACTGACAACAAGTAACCAAATATCTAGAGACATCATAGTATACTGACAACAACAAGCAACCAAATATCTAGAGACATCATAGTATACTGACAACAACAAGCAACCAAATATCTAGAGACACCATAGTATACTGACAACAACAAGCAACCAAATATTTAGAGACATCATAGTATACCGACAACAAGTAACCAAATATCTAGAGACATCATAGTATACCGACAACAAGTAACCAAATATCTAGAGACATCATAGTATACTGACAACAACAAGCACCCAAATATCTAGAGACATCATAGTATACTGGCAACAAAAAGCAACCAAATATCTAGAGACACCATAGTATACTGACAACAACAAACAACCATATATCTAGAGACACAATAGTATACTGACAACAACAATCAACCAAATATCTATAGGTACCATAGTATAATGACAACAACAAGCAACCATATATCTAGAGACACCATAGTATACTGAAAACAACAAGAAACCATATATCAAGAGACACCATAGTATACTGACAACAACAAGCAACCAAATATCTAGAGACATCATAGTACACTGACAACAACAAGCAACCATATATCTAGAGACATCATAGTATACTGACAACAACAAGCAACCAAATATCTAGAGACATCATAGTATACTGACAACAACAAGCAACCAAATATCTAGAGACATCATAGTATACTGACAACAACAGATAACCAAATATCTAGAGACATCATAGTATACTGACAACAACAAGCAACCAAATATCTAGTGACATCATAGTATACTGACAACAACAAGCAACCAAATATCTAGAGACACCATAGTATACTGACAACAACAAGCAACCAAATATTTAGAGACATCATAGTATACTGACAACAAGTAACCAAATATCTAGAGACATCATAGTATACCGACAACAAGTAACCAAATATCTAGAGACATCATAGTATACTGACAACAACAAGCACCCAAATATCTAGAGACATCATAGTATACTGGCAACAAAAAGCAACCAAATATCTAGAGACACCATAGTATACTGACAACAACAAGCAACCATATATCTAGAGACACAATAGTATACTGACAACAACAATCAACCAAATATCTATAGGTACCATAGTATAATGACAACAACAAGCAACCATATATCTAGAGACACCATAGTATACTGAAAACAACAAGAAACCATATATCTAGAGACACCATAGTATACTGACAACAACAAGCAACCAAATATCTAGAGACATCATAGTACACTGACAACAACAAGCAACCATATATCTAGAGACATCATAGTATACTGACAACAACAAGCAACCAAATATCTAGAGACATCATAGTATACTGACAACAACAAGCAACCATATATCTTAAGACATCAAAGTATACTGACAACAACAAGCAACCATATATCTAGAGACACCATAGTTTACTGACAACAGCGAGCAACTAAATATCTAGAAACACCATAGTACACTGACAACAAGAAGCAACCATATATCTAGAGACACCATAGTATACTGACAACGAACAACCAAATCTCTAGAGACATCATAGTATACTGACAACAACAAGCAACCAAATATCTAGAGACACCATAGTATACTAACAACAACAAACAACCAAATATCTAGAGACACTATAGTATACTGACAACAAGCAACCAAATATCTAGAGACATCATAGTATACCGACAACAAGCAACCAAAAATCTAGAGACATCATTGTACACTGACAACAACAAGCAACCATATATCTAGAGACACCATAGTATACCGACAACTACAAGCAACCAAATATCTAGAGACATCATAGTATACTGACAACAACAAGGAACCAAATATCTAGAGACATCATAGTATACTGACAACAACACGCAACCAAATATCTAGAGACACCATAGTATACTGACAACAACAAGCAACTAAATATCTAGAGACATCAAAGTATACTGACAACAACAATCAACCAAATATCTAGAGACATCATAGTATACTGACAACAACAAGCAACCAAATATCTTGAGACATCATAGTACACTGACAACAACAAGCAACCATGTATCTAGAGACATCATAGTATACTGACAACAACAAGCAACCAAATATCTAGAGACATCATAGTACACTGACAACAACAAGCAACCATATATCTAGAGACATCATAGTATACTGACAAGAACAAGCAACTAAATATCTAGAGACATCATAGTATACTGACAACAACAAGTAACCAAATATCTAGAGACATCATAGTACAGTGACAACAACAAGCAACCAAATATCTAGAAACATCATAGTATACTGACAACAACAAGCAACTAAATATCTAGAGACATCACAGTATACTGACAACAACAAGTAACCAAATATCTAGAGACATCATAGTACAGTGACAACAACAAGCAACCAAATATCTAGAGACATCATAGTATACTGACAACAACAAGCAACCAAATATCAAGAGACATCATAGTATACTGACAACAACAAGTAACCAAAATATCTAGAGACATCATAGTACAGTGACAACAACAAGCAACCAAATATCTAGAGACATCATAGTATACTGACAACAACAAGCAACCAAATATCTAGAGACATCATAGTACACTGACAACAACAAGCAACCAAATATCTAGAGACATCATAGTACACTGACAACAACAAGCAACCAAATATCTAGAGACATCATAGTACAGTGACAACAACAAGCAACCAAATATCTAGAGATATCATAGTATACTGACAACAACAAGCAACCAAATATCTAGAGACATCATAGTATAGTGACAACAACAAGCAACCAAATATCTAGAGACATCATAGTATACTGGCAACAACAAGCAACTAAATATCTAGAGACATCATTGTATACTGACAACAACAAGCAACCTTATATCTAGAGACATCATAGTACACTGTCAACAACAAGCAACCAAATATCTAGAGACATCATAGTATAGTGACAACAACAAGCAACCAAATATCTAGAGACATCATAGTACACTGACAACAACAAGCAACCAAATATCTAGAGACATCATAGTATAGTGACAACAACAAGCAACCAAATATCTAGAGACATCATAGTACACTGACAACAACAAGCAAATAAATATATAGAGACATCATAGTATACTGACAACAACAAGCAACCAAATATCTAGAGACATCATAGTACACTGACAACAACAAGCAACCAAATATCTAGAGACATCATAGTACAGTGACAACAACAAGCAACCAAATATCTAGAGACATCATAGTATACTGACAACAACAAGCAACCAAATATCTAGAGACATCATAGTATAGTGACAACAACAAGCAACCAAATATCTAGAGACATCATAGTATACTGGCAACAACAAGCAACTAAATATCTAGAGACATCATAGTATACTGACAACAACAAGCAACCAAATATCTAGAGACATCATAGTATACTGACAACAACAGATAACCAAATATCTAGAGACATCATAGTATACTGACAACAACAAGCAACCAAATATCTAGAGACATCATGGTATACTGACAACAACAAGTAACCAAATATCTAGAGACATGATAGTATACCGACAACAAGCAACCAAATATCTAGAGACAACATAGTATACTGACAACAAGTAACCAAATATCTAGAGACATCATAGTATACTGACAACAACAAGCAACCAAATATCTAGAGACATCATAGTATACTGACAACAACAAGCAACCAAATATCTAGAGACACCATAGTATACTGACAACAACAAGCAACCAAATATTTAGAGACATCATAGTATACCGACAACAAGTAACCAAATATCTAGAGACATCATAGTATACCGACAACAAGTAACCAAATATCTAGAGACATCATAGTATACTGACAACAACAAGCACCCAAATATCTAGAGACATCATAGTATACTGGCAACAAAAAGCAACCAAATATCTAGAGACACCATAGTATACTGACAACAACAAACAACCATATATCTAGAGACACAATAGTATACTGACAACAACAATCAACCAAATATCTATAGGTACCATAGTATAATGACAACAACAAGCAACCATATATCTAGAGACACCATAGTATACTGAAAACAACAAGAAACCATATATCTAGAGACACCATAGTATACTGACAACAACAAGCAACCAAATATCTAGAGACATCATAGTACACTGACAACAACAAGCAACCATATATCTAGAGACATCATAGTATACTGACAACAACAAGCAACCAAATATCTAGAGACATCATAGTATACTGACAACAACAAGCAACCAAATATCTAGAGACATCATAGTATACTGACAACAACAGATAACCAAATATCTAGAGACATCATAGTATACTGACAACAACAAGCAACCAAATATATAGTGACATCATAGTATACTGACAACAACAAGCAACCAAATATCTAGAGACACCATAGTATACTGACAACAACAAGCAACCAAATATTTAGAGACATCATAGTATACCGACAACAAGTAACCAAATATCTAGAGACATCATAGTATACCGACAACAAGTAACCAAATATCTAGAGACATCATAGTATACTGACAACAACAAGCACCCAAATATCTAGAGACATCATAGTATACTGGCAACAAAAAGCAACCAAATATCTAGAGACACCATAGTATACTGACAACAACAAGCAACCATATATCTAGAGACACAATAGTATACTGACAACAACAATCAACCAAATATCTATAGGTACCATAGTATAATGACAACAACAAGCAACCATATATCTAGAGACACCATAGTATACTGAAAATAACAAGAAACCATATATCTAGAGACACCATAGTATACTGACAACAACAAGCAACCAAATATCTAGAGACATCATAGTACACTGACAACAACAAGCAACCATATATCTAGAGACATCATAGTATACTGACAACAACAAGCAACCAAATATCTAGAGACATCATAGTATACTGACAACAACAAGCAACCATATATCTTAAGACATCAAAGTATACTGACAACAACAAGCAACCATATATCTAGAGACACCATAGTTTACTGACAACAGCGAGCAACTAAATATCTAGAAACACCATAGTACACTGACAACAAGAAGCAACCATATATCTAGAGACACCATAGTATACTGACAACGAACAACCAAATCTCTAGAGACATCATAGTATACTGACAACAACAAGCAACCAAATATCTAGAGACACCATAGTATACTAACAACAACAAACAACCAAATATCTAGAGACACTATAGTATACTGACAACAACAAGCAACCAAATATCTAGAGACATCATAGTATACCGACAACAAGCAACCAAAAATCTAGAGACATCATTGTACACTGACAACAACAAGCAACCATATATCTAGAGACACCATAGTATACCGACAACTACAAGCAACCAAATATCTAGAGACATCATAGTATACTGACAACAACAAGCAACCAAATATCTAGAGACATCATAGTATACTGACAACAACACGCAACCAAATATCTAGAGACACCATAGTATACTGACAACAACAAGCAACTAAATATCTAGAGACATCAAAGTATACTGACAACAACAATCAACCAAATATCTAGAGACATCATAGTATACTGACAACAACAAGCAACCAAATATCTTGAGACATCATAGTACACTGACAACAACAAGCAACCATGTATCTAGAGACATCATAGTATACTGACAACAACAAGCAACCAAATATCTAGAGACATCATAGTACACTGACAACAACAAGCAACCATATATCTAGAGACATCATAGTATACTGACAAGAACAAGCAACTAAATATCTAGAGACATCATAGTATACTGACAACAACAAGTAACCAAATATCTAGAGACATCATAGTACAGTGACAACAACAAGCAACCAAATATCTAGAAACATCATAGTATACTGACAACAACAAGCAACTAAATATCTAGAGACATCACAGTATACTGACAACAACAAGTAACCAAATATCTAGAGACATCATAGTACAGTGACAACAACAAGCAACCAAATATCTAGAGACATCATAGTATACTGACAACAACAAGCAACCAAATATCAAGAGACATCATAGTATACTGACAACAACAAGTAACCAAAATATCTAGAGACATCATAGTACAGTGACAACAACAAGCAACCAAATATCTAGAGACATCATAGTATACTGACAACAACAAGCAACCAAATATCTAGAGACATCATAGTACACTGACAACAACAAGCAACCAAATATCTAGAGACATCATAGTACACTGACAACAACAAGCAACCAAATATCTAGAGACATCATAGTACAGTGACAACAACAAGCAACCAAATATCTAGAGATATCATAGTATACTGACAACAACAAGCAACCAAATATCTAGAGACATCATAGTATAGTGACAACAACAAGCAACCAAATATCTAGAGACATCATAGTATACTGGCAACAACAAGCAACTAAATATCTAGAGACATCATTGTATACTGACAACAACAAGCAACCTTATATCTAGAGACATCATAGTACACTGTCAACAACAAGCAACCAAATATCTAGAGACATCATAGTATAGTGACAACAACAAGCAACCAAATATCTAGAGACATCATAGTACACTGACAACAACAAGCAACCAAATATCTAGAGACATCATAGTATAGTGACAACAAGCAACCAAATATCTAGAGACATCATAGTACACTGACAACAACAAGCAAATAAATATATAGAGACATCATAGTATACTGACAACAACAAGCAACCAAATATCTAGAGACATCATAGTACACTGACAACAACAAGCAACCAAATATCTAGAGACATCATAGTACAGTGACAACAACAAGCAACCAAATATCTAGAGACATCATAGTATACTGACAACAACAAGCAACCAAATATCTAGAGACATCATAGTATAGTGACAACAACAAGCAACCAAATATCTAGAGACATCATAGTATACTGGCAACAACAAGCAACTAAATATCTAGAGACATCATTGTATACTGACAACAACAAGCAACCATATATCTAGAGACATCATTGTATACTGACAACAACAAGCAACCATATATCTTAAGACATCAAAGTATACTGACAACAACAAGCAACCATATATCTAGAGACACCATAGTTTACTGACAACAACGAGCAACTAAATATCTAGAAGCACCATAGTACACTGACAACAACAAGCAACCATATATCTAGAGGCACCATAGTATACTGACAACAAGCAACCAAATCTCTAGAGACATCATAGTATACTGACAACAACAAGCAACCAAATATCTAGAGACACTATAGTATACTGACAACAACAAGCAACCAAATATCTAGAGACATCATAGTATACCGACAACAAGCAACCAAATATCTAGAGACATCATAGTATACTGACAACAACAAGCAACCATATATCTACAGACACTATAGTATACTGACAACAACAAGCAACCAAATATCTAGAGACATCATAGTATACCGACAACAACAAGCAACCAAATATCTAGAGACATCATAGTATACTGACAACAACAAGCAACCAAATATCTAGAGACATCATAGTATACTGACAACAACAAGTAACCAAATATCTAGAGACATGATAGTATACCGACAACAAGCAACCAAATATCTAGAGACAACATAGTATACTGACAACAACAAGCAACCAAATATCTAGAGACATCATAGTATACCGACAACAAGTAACCAAATATCTAGAGACACCATAGTATACTGACAACAAGTAACCAAATATCTAGAGACATCATAGTATACTGACAACAACAAGCAACCAAATATCTAGAGACATCATAGTATACTGACAACAACAAGCAACCAAATATCTAGAGACACCATAGTATACTGACAACAACAAGCAACCAAATATTTAGAGACATCATAGTATACCGACAACAAGTAACCAAATATCTAGAGACATCATAGTATACCGACAACAAGTAACCAAATATCTAGAGACATCATAGTATACTGACAACAACAAGCACCCAAATATCTAGAGACATCATAGTATACTGGCAACAAAAAGCAACCAAATATCTAGAGACACCATAGTATACTGACAACAACAAGCAACCATATATCTAGAGACACCATAGTATACTGACAACAACAATCAACCAAATATATATAGGTACCATAGTATACTGACAACAACAAGCAACCATATATCTAGAGACACCATAGTATACTGAAAACAACAAGCAACCATATATCTAGAGACACCATAGTATACTGACAACAACAAGCAACCAATATCTAGAGACATCATAGTAAACTGACAACAACAAGCAACCATATATCTGGAGTCATCTTAGTATACTGACAACAACAAGGAACTAAATATCTAGAGACATCATAGTATACTGACAACAACAAGTAAACAAATATCTAGAGACATCATAGTACACTGACAACAACAAGCAACCATATATCTAGAGACATCATAGTATAGTGACAACAACAAGCAACCAAATATCTAGAGACATCATAGTATACTGACAACAACAAGCAACCATATATCTTAAGACATCAAAGTATACTGACAACAACAAGCAACCATATATCTAGAGACACCATAGTTTACTGACAACAACGAGCAACTAAATATCTAGAAACACCATAGTACACTGACAACAACAAGCAAACATATATATAGAGACACCATAGTATACTGACAACAAACAACCAAATCTCTAGAGACATCATAGTATACTGACAACAACAAGCAACCAAATATCTAGAGACACCATAGTATACTAACAACAACAAACAACCAAATATCTAGAGACACTATAGTATACTGACAACAACAAGCAACCAAATATCTAGAGACATCATAGTATACCGACAACAAGCAACCAAAAATCTAGAGACATCATAGTATACTGACAACAACAAGCAACCATATATCTAGAGACACCATAGTATTCTGACAATAACAAGCAACCAAATATCTAGAGACATCATAGTATACTGACAACAACAAGCAACCAAATATCTAGAGACATCATAGTATACCGACAACAACAAGCAACCAAATATCTAGAGACATCATAGTATACTGACAACAACAAGGAACCAAATATCTAGAGACATCATAGTATACTGACAACAACACGCAACCAAATATCTAGAGACATCATAGTATACTGACAACAACAATCAACCAAATATCTAGAGACATCATAGTATACTGACAACAACAAGCAACCAAATATCTAGAGACACCATAGTATACTGACAACAACAAGCAACTAAATATCTAGAGACATCATAGTATACTGACAACAACAATCAACCAAATATCTAGAGACATCATAGTATACTGACAACAACAAGCAACCAAATATCTTGAGACATCATAGTACACTGACAACAACAAGCAACCATATATCTTGAGACATCATAGTATACTGACAACAACAAGCAACCAAATATCTAGAGACATCATAGTACAGTGACAACAACAAGCAACCATATATCTAGAGACATCATAGTATACTGACAACAACAAGCAACTAAATATCTAGAGACATCATAGTATACTGACAACAACAAGCAACCAAATATCTAGAGACATCATAGTACAGTGACAACAACAAGCAACCAAATATCTAGAGACATCATAGTATACTGACAACAACAAACAACTAAATATCTAGAGACATCATAGTATACTGACAACAACAAGTAACCAAATATCTAGAGACATCATAGTACAGTGACAACAACAAGCAACCAAATATCTAGAGACATCATAGTATACTGACAACAACAAGCAACCAAATATCTAGAGACATCATTGTATACTGACAACAACAAGTAACCAAATATCTAGAGATATCATAGAACAGTGACAACAACAAGCAACCAAATATCTAGAGACATCATAGTATACTGACAACAACAAGCAACCAAATATCTAGAGACATCATAGTACACTGACAACAACAAGCAACCAAATATCTAGAGACATCATAGTACACTGACAACAACAAGCAACCAAATATCTAGAGACATCATAGTACAGTGACAACAACAAGCAACCAAATATCTAGAGACATCATAGTATACTGACAACAACAAGCAACCAAATATCTAGAGACATCATAGTATAGTGACAACAACAAGCAACCAAATATCTAGAGACATCATAGTATACTGGCAACAACAAGCAACTAAATATCTAGAGACATCATTGTATACTGACAACAACAAGCAACCATATATCTAGAGACATCATAGTACACTGACAACAACAAGCAACCAAATATCTAGAGACATCATAGTATACTGACAACAACAAGCAACCAAATATCTAGAGACATCATAGTATACTGACAACAACAAGCAACCAAATATCTAGAGACATCATAGTACACTGACAACAACAAGCAACCAAATATCTAGAGACATCATAGTATACTGACAACAACAAGCAACCAAATATCTAGAGACATCATAGTACACTGACAACAACAAGCAACCAAATATCTAGAGACATCATAGTACAGTGACAACAACAAGCAACCAAATATCTAGAGACATCATAGTATACTGACAACAACAAGCAACCAAATATCTAGAGACATCATAGTATAGTGACAACAACAAGCAACCAAATATCTAGAGACATCATTGTACACTGACAACAACAAGCAACCATATATCTTAAGACATCAAAGTATACTGACAACAACAAGCAACCATATATCTAGAGACACCATAGTTTACTGACAACAACGAGCAACTAAATATCTAGAAACATCATAGTACACTGACAACAACAAGCAAACATATATCTAGAGGCACCATAGTATGCTGGCAACAAGCAACCAAATCTCTAGAGACATCATAGTATACTGACAACAACAAGCAACCAAATATCTAGAGACACTATAGTATACTGACAACAACAAGCAACCAAATATCTAGAGACATCATAGTATACCGACAACAAGCAACCAAATATCTAGAGACATCATAGTATACTGACAACAACAAGCAACCATATATCTAGAGACACTATAGTATACTGACAACAACAAGCAACCAAATATCTAGAGACATCATAGTATAGTGACAACAACAAGCAACCAAATATCTAGAGACATCATAGTATACCGACAACAACAAGCAACCAAATATCTAGAGACATCATAGTATACTGACAACAACAAGCAACCAAATATCTAGAGACATCATAGTGTACTGACAACAACAAGCAACCTTATATCTAGAGACACCATAGTATACTGACAACAATATTCAACCAAATATCTAGAGACACCATAGTATACTGACAACAACAAGCAACCAAATATCTAGAGACACCATAGTATACTGACAACAACAAGCAACCCAACATCTAGAGATACCATAGTATACTGACAACAACAAGCAACCATATATCTAGAGATACCATAGTATACTGACAACAACAAGCAACCAAATATCTAGAGACACCATAGTATACTGACAACAACAAGCAACCATATTCTAGAGATACCATGGGATTCTGACAACAACAAGCAACCATATATCTAGAGATACCATAGTATACTGACAACAACAAGCAACCATATATCTAGAGATACCATAGTATACTGACAACAACAAGCAACCATATATCTAGAGATACCATAGTATACTGACAACAATCTCTTTTCTCCTAGACGAGTAAAGGCATCAGCAGCTAGATAAAAGAAAGAAGAAGAAGCAGAAAAAAAATATAAGAAACCCAAAAGATTGAGTAGACTAGCATCACAAAGATGAATTAGTTGACTCAGCTGATCTCTGATATGCTTGGCTTGTGCATTTGTGACGGTTCGACACGAAAAACCACTAGTGGTACAATAGGTCAAAATGCCGCTATTTGTTTATTTGGTTATTTATTTATTTGGTTATGGAAGGCCCCGGTATCACTGCAAACGAATAAAAATCCATAATTGCTAAACCAACCGCATTTGCCAGCGTAATCATCCGAATTAATATCTCATCTCCGAAACAAAGAAAGTTGACTGTAGTCCCCGTCGTAGCAGTCTCAGCACACGCCAAAAGACATAAGGCGAAGCCGCGCAGAAAGTGAACACAGCCAACTGATACCTGTCATACGATATCATCATTCATCGTAAACAATTTGAATATCGAAACATGATCAAAATGGACGAGACGCTGACGGTGTACACAGAGCCGCTATTTCTTTACACAAACGCAAATAACAATCCAATTTGGTGCTCCCACAGCCGGAAGTTCCACTTTATTTTTATTTAATATGACAATAATAATTAGGCAAAAAAATATTTTGCAACGATAATTGTTATTTATTGATTGCTAATTATTGAAAAAAAATATTAACAATACTGTTTAATTAATATGACGTTGATTAAAAAAATAATGACGACGTCGAAATAGTCTAGATTTCTAGACTGAACCGTCTAGTAATATAGAGTTCTTTTTCAATGTAATAGTATCCCTGGAGCCCCGCTTCATCAATGAAGGCCACTTTTTATCAGTTTGAAAATCCCTGATCAATATCAGCTGGAGAGACCGACCAAGCCTCCATATCACAATCTCAAAAACCTACATATATTATTCAAGTCTAGCCCGATAAATTCCATATTTAATTACAGTGGCCTAATGTCTATTATTTGACAATTATTTCCAATCAAATTATTAGCTCTCAGTTTAACAGCAACCAGCATCGTATACCTGGCAAGGTTAAAAAAGAAGGTCGCAGGCTGTGTATAGATATACGGCACATTAAAGAAAAATACAGCTGTGTTGATGCAAGTAAGGGAGGATTTCGACCTGCCACATTGGCAACAACGGTCCTATCAAATGGAATACACCATGAGGGACTCTTACATAAGTAAAAAATAATACAAGAGATGTGGGAGGTCAGACAAGTTAGTTGTTTGGTTAAATAGTTAGTTAATTAGTTAGTAATTTAGTTAGTAAGTTAATTAGTTGGTTGATTGGTTAGTTAGCTACATAGTTAGTTAGATGGTTGGTTGGTTGGTTAGTTAGTTACTTAGATGACTGGTTAATTAGTTAGTTAATCAGTCAATCAGTCAGTCAGTCAGTTAGTTAGTTAGTTAGTTACTTAGATGACTGGTTAATTAGTTAGTTAATCAGTCAATCAGTCAGTCAGTCAGTCAGTCAGTCAGTTAGTTAGTTAGTTAGTTACTTAGATGACTGGTTAATTAGTTAGTTAATCAGTCAATCAGTCAGTCAGTTAGTTAGTTAGTTAGTTAGTTAGTTAGTTAGTTAGTTAGTTAGTCAGTCAGTTAGTTAGTTAGCCGACAGATCCCCATCACTACACCTCGCACAACTCAACGAGTGGTCAGCTCTCCTTCTTAGTTTTCCCTTCTGCGTGTAGGGACTGACAACCCCATTTCTGTGCAGGTTTACACAAAGCCGCCCATAAATGGCTTTTGTTTACCAGTCATCTTTATCTTTCTGCAGGACGCTATTATCATCCCTTTTAATGTCCTACTTTGGTAGTCAATTCAAGTTGAAGATTCAGGTTGTTTGTGACCGTCACTTACAAGTCTTGTCTCATTGAGGGCATTTTGAATGTCAGCCCGGGTCATTGCATGTTGTCAAGTCTTCACATCAAGCCAGTCTAACACCATATTCCCTATACGCCACCTGGCGTGGGTACTTTACTACTTGTTATGTTCGGCAACATTCCAGACTGCATTATTTTCTCGAAGAAAATCTCAAGCACTCAGTTTAAGAATCTTCGTGACCCAAGCTGGTCTAAATGTCTAAATTCATAGCAACAGCTGATCGCTGAAGAATAAAAACAATTTAAGAATCTAGCTGGAGCGAAGACGCGCCAAACAGCTGAAAGTTGTCAGCGATCCACAGCTGATGGCTTGCGCCAGTATCGGTGAACCAGAACCATCCAGACCCTGCTCCATCTTTCCGTGGTGCCTCTAGTAACAGACTAACCTGTCTAGTCTGGCCAAGCGAGTAGGGATCGAAGAGGAAAGACTACCTGGTACTCAAAAATGTTGCGCTGAAGTCGGATGTGTTGGGCCGAAAGGCGCAAATATCACAGTTATACTGCAAACCACAACACAACGTAGACACGCCCACTTAACGTCCTTTTAAGGGCGGATGACGAAGAGGTGTACCCCTTTAGAAAATGAGCGAAGGCAAGCAAGCAAGATCTAGCTGATCCTGAAAGCTGTACATGGAAATATAGAAAAATAATGATTGTATATAGCTTGCTGAATTAATGATTGTATATAGCTTGCTGTTAAATTCTAATTCTGATTCCGTCCTCCAATCCATGGAAGAACACGCTTCAAGTTATAATTAGAAGTGGCTGGAAACAAATTGGTTTTGTGCTCAGAATGGACCAGAGAAAAATGAGTAACGTTCCAGGCTTTCAAGTGTGTACCAGGTGACCAAAAACAAACCACAAACCATGAAGATAAAAGAGGTTATAAGAAGAACGGTTACCAATGAGCAGTCAACTATAGGCGGAAGAAGAAAACTTAAATTACGTTTTACATTATTCTGATTTCTTCAACGTCATACAGGTCTTCGTCATGTCTTCGATTTCTAGGTGACTTAATCTCGGTACGAGTTTATGCCTTCTATTTTTATCTCTCTCATCATGTTCTAAGTATCTTAAGAAGGCGGCTTAATTCTTCCTTTTTCCTGGTTTTTCTTCATCGCTCTTTTATTCTTTAGCGCTACCCCGTTAAATGGGCGTTGGGTGTTTCATGTCGCCACTTTACGATTGCACTAGATATGATAGCTTACTTAGATGACCCGCAAGTACTGTATTTCATTCAGAAAGAAAATAACGGAGTGTTGTGATCAGTGCTTTGTAGAGTGTCTCATGAACAGTGCCTAATGTGATGTCCACTATGTCATTAATCAATTGTCTGAATATATTGGAAAATAGAAGACCTACAATAAAACTTAAGCAGAATAATTCGCATTGACAAACGCACATTTGACAAGAAAACATAACAGAAAATTGAAGCCATTGAAATGTCGATTCATACTATTGGTCGTTTCAAATCTAAATGTTCACGATTAACATGAAATACTTCCTCTTTCCCTGCACTTACAAACTTGATTTTTTGCATCTGGCCTTGTTTTTCCAAGGTCCCACCGATTTCACAAAATTTAATGATGTAGGAAGTATGCTTCATCATGAAGCAGCACTTTCCTTTGATCTCAGTGAATTTACGGATCTTTTTGCTCCTGGAGAAAATAATTTACCGTACATTAATGGAAATCAGCTTCTCGACATAGGCGTCTCTACACAACTTGAAAGTTGGAAGCGTTTATCAACTGTTTACTTTCTATTGTTTACTTTCTTTAAAATACTATGAGAATGTCAATGTTATAGCCTTTACAGACGGTCTAAAACAAATCAGCGTATAAACAGTTCCATTAATGAAAACTATTTAAACAATATACAACAAAGAATACATTTTAAAAAATTAATTATCCGGTGCGAGCGATAACGAGCATGACATATCAAGCAAAGTTATTGTTTATGGGTACGCATGTGACTAAAGAGTCCGATGTAAGCACGGGATCCTCTTCACTGTAAAGAGCTACATTGTTCGTTTTATGTCTTTCCATGTGACTTTCATTATTTTACGTAAACAAGACATATGAAAGTGATTTAGTTTCTTTGCATGCCTGCAGTACACATATCAAGAATCTTTACATTTTCAAAACGTTATCAACTTTAGCTAAAGATTGATCATGCGGACATATAAAAACGTCCATTATTATTTCATTTATTCTGAATCAGAGGAGTCTAACATATTGATTACTAATCTGGGCTGAAAGAACGATAGTCCATCTTTTTTCCAATAGTCATTTTCTTCTTTTAAGACATGATCTTCACATTTGCACCAAAAATCTTTGTCAATCTGTGATAGAGCAGCATATGTCAGTCCTTTTATATCGCGTAGTTTAAAACTTGTATTCTCAGCTGCCACCTGCCCATTAATTTTTGCCCAAACGAGTTCAATGGGGTTTAATTGTGGATGATAAGGGGGCAGTCTCAAGCACGTATGACCATGCTGTTGAATGATTTTGTCTATTTGGAATACTTTGGTCTTTTGCGATTTCTTAACAAGTGACAGTAATTCAGGTTTCAAAAATCCCTCGTTAAATGGAATTCCTTCCTTTCTTAGCCAAATCTTTATAACATCTTTTGTACTGGTAGATGTAGGAATTTTGTCTTCTTCTGCCACAGCGTTGTGGTACGACGCGTTGTCCATTACCAGACAGGATGGTCTGTCTAGAATTGGAAGAAGAGTATTTTCAATCCACTCTCTAAATATATGGCCATTCATCTCGGTGTGATAGTCCCTGTTGTCAGTATAATTAGAGGTGAATATAAGTTCTGCATTTTTCACCAACCCTTCTTTTCGGCTGCCTGCATGTGCCATTATAATACGCTGTCCTTTTCCAGTGGGTACGCATCTTTTAATACTTCCATCTGATAACTGCCATTCCTTTGCACTTGTGTGGTGAGAATTTATCCAAGATTCATCTAGAAATACAATATCATAACCTTGGTTACGCATTTCCCGTACTTCACGTAAATATTTACTCCTCATAGAAACTAAGTGCGGCTTCTCGCAGATGACATTTCTACCACTATCGTACTTTCTAAACGTAAAACCGATGCTTCTAACAGTTCTCCATAATGTTGTTTTCGACACAACAATGTCATTTTCTGCTCTCAGTCGAATTTTCAGTTTTCTTAAAGTCACAGTTTCTTTGGAATCGAACATTTTACAAATTGCTCTTCTAATCACTTCCTTGTCAAAACTATCTACTACTTTCTTTCTTCCTAGCGTCCTAGTCTTGATTGAACTGGACACTCCGTTAGCTTTAAGCACTTGTTTGAAAAAGCGTTTGCTTATACCCAATGCGTGAATAGTTCTCTTTTCTGGCTTTGAGATGCTTCGATACAGTTTTCCACGCTTAGCTTCTATGCAAAAATATTTATACACCTTTATTGCCACTGATTGCAATGTAAGGAACTTTACTTTTATACCCATTGACTAACAGATCACAAATTTAACGAAATTACCCAATAATTAGGATACGCCGTTGCACATAAATCACAACAAAACGACAGGAAATGGGATGCACCGGATATAAAATTATAACTATGACGCGTTTTATGTGTTTTTTAGTGCTTAAAACAGGGAAATTGGCGCGCATTACGTTCAAGATGACAAGTCCGTGGGTGCTCACTCATATGAAGCGGTAATTCCTCCAAATATATGGTTTGACCAAAATGCCTTAAATTTGTATACTTCAAATAAAGAATATTTAAAACTATACGTTTGTTGGTGAGGAAATGAATGTACTTCTTGGGACCAAAAAATCACAAGACCATATGCAAAATTTCAGCATTATCAATCAATTGGTTGCAGAGATATGGAATTTTAAACACCTTCAAAATATTTTGAAACGACCTATAGAAGCAAAGGAAGAGTTTGATGGGAAGAAAATAAAACAAACGACGAAGTCTTAAAACAACTAAAAATGAAAAGAGAACGACTAAATACATTTCAACCAAGACAAATGTAATAGTGGGGGCACGTTAAAAGACACAGAAACCTACTAAACGTAATCTTAGACGGGAAAATAAAAAGTAAAAGAGGCAGTGGCAGACCAAGACTAACATGGGCGAGTAACATCAAAAGATCGACAAGTCAGCCTATGACAACCTGCACTATCAAAGCTAGAGACAAAGCGGAATGGTGTTCCATTGTAGTCAAGCATCGATGCGGAGACGGCACACAATGATGATGATGAACCGCACAAGCGCTAATTACGAGATGGGAACAACATTTGGTAGTGAGTTTTTGTTTCTCCTCTAAGGACAATAAGAAGAGAAAAAAACCAATACCAAAATTAAATGCGTTAGAGGATTGATAGGAAACAGCCTGAGATATAAAATAAGAAATGAAGAACTGAGAAAAAGGCTAGCTAATAAATTCCACCATTTAATACATATAGAAACAATAGATAAAATGAACTGGCCATGTATAAAAAATACATGTCAAAACACAAACATCCTTCATTAAATGATGCGAGAACAATAGACCTACGGCCAACACAAGAAAGATGGATTGATGGAATATTAGAAACAGTAAGAAATCTAACATCAACAGAGGCAAACATCATAGAACGGAAAATCAAATTGATCACATATGTATGAGGCTATAGAGAAACACTTGAGAGATAAACAAGCAGGTTTTAGGAAGAACAGATCATGTGCTGATCAAATAGCTACTCTACGTATAATAGTTGAACAAAGTTTAGAACTAAAATCCCCACTTTATATTGGATTCATAGATTTCGACAAGGCATTTGATAGTTTAGACAGAAGAATGCTTTGGAAGTTGCTGAGTCATTACGAAATCCCCATAAAGTTTATTAACCTGATAAAAACAATGTATGAAGGAACAAAATGTAGTGTGGTGCATGAAGGGCAGCTTACAGAAGCATTTGAAATAAGAACAGGAGTAAGGCAAGGATGCCTTCTGTCCCCATTTCTTTTTCTACTGGCTATAGATTGGATTATTAAAATAACTCAAAACAACAGAAATGGGATCCAGTGGTCACTGACCAAACAACTTGATGATTTAGAATTTGCCGATGACATAGCTCTCCTATCACACAGCCATCAACAGATGCAGGATAAAATGAGTATATTAGATGAGAAATCACAACAGCTAGGACTAAAGATTAATAGAGATAAGACCAACATTATGAGAATTAATGCATTTGGCAATAACCAAATAAAACTAGAAGAAATACCTCTACTAGACGCACAATCTTACATATATCTGGGCGGTAATATAGATAAAGAGGGGGAACAGAAAATGATACCAAAATAAGGATATCAAAAGCAAGAGGAGCTTTCATTGCACTGGGAAACATATGGAAATCCAAAGAAATTAGGTTAAATACAAAAATAAAAATTTTCAACTCAAATGTTAAGTCGGTCCTATTATATGGCTGTGAAACATGGAGAATAACAAAATTGACAATCACGAAGGTACTGACTTTCATTAATGGATGCTCACGCAGAATAAAGTGATGGAAATGGCAGGACAAAGTCACTAACGTAGAATTATGGAAATGTACCGGTCAAATACCAGTGGATAAAGAGATACAGCGAAGACGATGGCGATGGATAGGACACACACTACGGAAGCCAACTGAGAGTATTACACAACAGGCCCTTTTCTGGAATCCCCAGGGGAAAAGACAAAGAGGAAAACCAAGGAATTCTTGGAGAAGACAGATCGAAGCAGAGATGAAGATGATGGGGAAGACATGGAATGATCTTAAAAGATTTGCAAAAAACAGAACGACTTGGAAAGTGTTTGTTGAAGACCAATGCTCCACTGGGAGCTAAAAGGTAGAAGAAGAAAGGAGAAGAAGAAGAAGACAAATGTAATTGTAGAGGCATGTTAAAAGACACAGAAGCCAACTTACTAAAAGTAATATTAGAAGGGAAAATAAAAGGTAAAGAGGCAGTGGCAGACCAAGACTAACATGGGCGAGTAACATCAAAAGATCGACGAGTCAGCCTATGACAACCTGCACTATCAAAGCTAGAGACAAAGCGGAATGGTGTTCCATTGTAGTCAAGCTTCGATGCGGAGACGGCACACAATGATGATGATGAACCGCACAAGCGCTAATTACGAGATGGGAACAACATTTGGTAGTGAGTTTTTGTTTCTCCTCTAAGGACAATAAGAAGAGAAAAAAACCACTACCAAAATTAAATGCGTTAGAGGATTGATAGGAAACAGCCTGAGATATAAAATAAGAAATGAAGAACTGAGAAAAAGGCTAGCTAATAAATTCCACCATTTAATACATAAAGAAACAATAGATAAAATGAACTGGCCATGTATAAAATATAAATGTCAAAACACAAGTATCCTTCATTAAATGATGCGAGAACAATAGACCTACGGCCAACACAAGAAAGATGGATTGATGGAATATTAGAAACAGTAGGAAATCTAACATCAACAGAGGCAAACAGAAGCACAAAAGATAGCAAACATTATCTTCCATCGACGCTGAAAGGCAAATGAGAAATGGAGGAAGAAGATTTGTCTTCTGGTTGTACCTTCTCCCCTTTTCCCTTTGATTAAGACAAAGAAGATGTTAAGATGAACACATGCTGATTAAGGTATGTATTTCAGAGAATAGTTTGTGAAAGGTTCTCATTTATAAAAAAAACATTGAAACTCAATTTGCTCTCTCTATCATATTTACGTTCTAAAAGTTCTACTTGACATGCTTTAGCGGCCTCGACACCATCAACAATAACATAATATATCCATCCAGTTATACCGGCAATTCAAGTTCAAAGTATCACAAACCCACTTTTCCATATTCATTTTACGCCTGCTAATGTGATTACTGAATCGTTCAATCGTCTCTAATATGACATCATTTTATTTATGATTAATTCGAGAAACTGATAGCCCTAATATTTTGACAGACAAAACCCACATTATAGATTATATCTAATATTATAACATTATTCAGGAAATGAAAACAGTTGACATATATTTTACATGTTGCATTCAAATCATTTTGTTAACAAATCTATAAAAATGGTACAGACTTGTTTTTTCACAAACACTGTTTCCCACAAATTAGAAGTTGTAATTCATTGTCAAATTAGTGGTTATTTTTAGCCAGCGATTATTTCTCATCTTCCTCTCCCTTTAATAGAGTTTAAAGTTGTTTGGTTACGTAGCGTCATCAAGCGGAGACATTGCGTCAACTGACTCTGAACTTCTGACTTCATTACAACAAATCATAGTTCCCTGTTAACCTTTTCTCCCGCTCTCAACACGCTTGTACAGACACGTTAGTATGTTCCATGATAACCGCGACAGTGAGAATTTTATCAGTTCTTTCTCTCTAACCCTGAAGTCTCTATCAGTTATGAGTCGTTAATCGCTTCCAGCTAATTCGCCAATTTCAACTCTTCCGTCGCCCATTTCAAAAATGGGAAATCACCCACTACTCTGTCAATAGCATCCATGTTGACGAGACCTACATTCGGAGATAAGATAGTAGCTATGTGTTAGTCTTTCTTCCGTGTTATGCGTAACCAGTCTTTACACATGAAAGATAATTTCCTGACAGAATTGCCGGTTCTGAAGTTATTGGTTATTGGTTATGGAAGGCCTCGGTATCACTGCAAACGAATCAAAATCCATAATTGCTCAACCGCCCGTGCCAGTGGAATCATCCGAATTACTAACACATCTCCCAAACAAAGAAAGGTAACTGTAGTCCCCATCGTAGCAGTCTCAGCACACGCCAAAAGACATAAGGCGAAACCGCGCAGAAAGTGAACACAGCCAACTGTTCCCTGTCATACGATATCATCATTCATCGTAAACAAGCGGGATATCGAAACAGGATCAAAACGGATGAGACACACAGCTCACGGTGTGCACAGAGCACTTAACTCAGTAGCTCCTGCAACAAGCCGGACTTGGAATATGAGGAAACTGCAAGAAAGAACACTTTTCAGACATAGCCTTCAATGGTTCCTGCCGCCTATCCACCATATACCATGGAAGTTCGCGTCCTCCCGAAAATGATGATCGTCGTAGCATTTGATGATGTTAGGCTCTGAAGTGCGGAAGGGGAATGGACCGCGTTGACATTCTGCATGCTCTCCAGTACACTGGAAGGAAAAAAAACGACACAAAATATTGCTTTGAATCCGCAACCATAAAAAGTCTGCACTAACATCACGTCAAGATGGGAAATGCCAGACAGGAGAGCTACGCAGGAAGCCAAAGAATGTACCAGAATTTGGTATAGAAGGGCTAAATATAGAAGGAGAATGATCTTACAGAGTGTAAGTTGTCGTAATTGTTACCAATGGTTAGTCGAAACATTGAATATCTGACACTCACTCGTCAGACATTGAAGACAGAAAGTCGCATTAGATTAGATAGGGGATTGGCACTGGCGAGGAGAAGATAACATCTTAGAAAGGCTGATACCATCTTGATTAGACAGCAGTAGATATATTCAAGTACAGGCAGCAGCCATGATTACAGAGAAGATTTCAGTTGTGGCAGATTAAGAATATTAGAATTTATTGGTCCGTCTTGGGCAGTGTTAATAATCCCAGAGGTTTGTTAGACTTAGTAAGTTGAAACTGATTAGCGATTTTGTTGTAGAGATGGGAAATTTAGAAGGATAAGAGTAAGTACATGGTTAGATTGCACAGATCTTTAATTTGCTTTTGTTATATTAATAATTTCAGTGAGAGCTGGACATGTTGGAGCCAGTCTCCTGACATTAGATGCGATGCACCGTGTTTGATGTCTCCATGTTATAAGAATGTCCATTGTCTCAGTTAAATAGATCCCGTGCCAAGTCACGAAGAGGACTGATTCAGCTGACAACCATTTTGCTTAAATATAAGAAGACACGCACACTTGAAAGTTATTATAAGAAGGCTCATCAAACAACACAAAAGGTGTCGTTAGTCGCTACAAGTTGAGAGATATTCTTCCGTAATAGGAAATACTTTCTACAGAGTTTTGCAGCCGAAGGCAATCTGATTATCAGAAGCAGGAGG